>JAWNNP010001455.1:0-24702 GCA_035044805.1 Leucophenga maculata | reverse complement strand
AAGTCCCAAACTTCGACTCCATCTGTAAAGGGTACTGAACACCCTTGGCCAGCTGGCCCTCACACCCAATCACATCACTCTCAAGGAGATCTAGTCCCACAGTCTCGATAACAGAATACTAAAAGCGCTGTCACTTAAAGTTGTACTCTTCCTACTATTCCTTTTCAACGTAACATTGAGAATTGGGCACTGCCCAAAACTTTGGAAAGTCCCAAATCGTTATGGTTTATAAAACCAATAAAATCTTGTCTGATTTTGAATCCTACCAACTTATCAGTAAGCTCTCGTACATCGTGAAACTCTGTAAGAGATGCCTTTTTACGAAGATATTAGTAATCGAAGAGGTTAATAAAAGGATATCACCCTTTCAGTTCAGCTTCAGAAAGGCACACGGAACCTCTAACAAGGAATTACACGACAGCCTATTGTACAAATTAAGAGGCATCCTCCCAAGTCAATTGTTCTCGATATTGCTTAGCTTCTTAATTCACAGGACTTTCTCTGTGATTTTGCATTGTATAGAGTCCAGCATCAAAAGAATCCGAGCAAGTGTTCCTCAGAGAAGCATATCAAGTAGCACCTTGCATGCTCTTTTCAGTTGGGATATGCCCTGCCCACTGGTCTCACAATACCGATGGAGGATCCCCAGAGCTTCCCCACTACCACAACGCCACTGACATGTTCCAGCTATAGCTTTATAAGTTTGGCAAATAGTTTGACATTGCTGCAAAACACATCTCTTTAAAATACGCATTCTGCAGGCAAAGATCACTCGCAGACTAACAAAAGAACCCTAGCACATCCGAACATTCAAGAACCTAAAATCCTTAAAGTCGCAGACTTCATTAATTAGCAAATTGCAGACTATATGGAAAGACTTGATAGCCACTCAGACGTCTCCTGCAACGTAAATAAAATGCAGAAATTAAAATGAAAAGTCGCCTACAAAGTATTAGTCCTAGGTACGTAAGCTTAGAGAGTTTATAATATATTTAATCTTTTAAAAACTTGCCAATTAAAAAGCTTAACTGCAATTATTTTACCCTTATTACTCATTGGTTCAACTTGTGTCAAAAGTAACTGGGGGACCAGTAAATTAATATTAAAAAAAAAAAAAATGCATTGTAAATTTTGCTAAATAGTTTTTATATGAAAGTACAAACGTTTAATTGATATATAATTGTTTAACTCAAATGACGAGAAATCTTTGCTTATGAAAAACTAAGTTAAAAGTCTTTAATTAAGAGAACAATCCCACACGTGCAAATTTAATCCATATTCAAGAACTTTTCTAGACGAATGCCCATCGTTTTGAGGTAGTAATTTTATTTTAATACAATACAAATTCAATATCAGGTATCAAAAAACTTCTTCAGAAAAATGGTCAACGTAGTATTCACTACTGTGAACATTTTGCCGGAAACTTTGACATCAGGTTCGTAATCAGCGCCCTTCAAAAACCCTGTATACTAAATTTTGATTTGATAAAATAGTTCTTTTTTTTAAGGGCGAATCCATTATTGGATTCTCTTTTTTTTCCGAAAATTCCGACATTATGTTTCTAATCAGCGCTCCTAAAATCCCTTGTATACATATTATATATATACATATTATATATCTATATCTTCTGTATATATAAAATTATCTATACATTGATCTATCTATGTATATTCTTATAGGAAGCCAAACAATCTAACCGTTTGAGCCAAAATTCACAGACGAACTTCAGTTAGACCAGAAAAGGATGTGTTATGCCCCACCCCCATACAAGCGATTTCCATCAATTTGAGCTAGAGGGATAAAATTAAGTGAAATATGTATACTAAACTACAGAAATTTATGTAAATTTGGCCCACTGTGCATGGACACAAATATACTTTCAGCACGATACTTCCTTAGGAAACAAATCATTAGATATTTAAATTTCCACTGGAACTACCTTTTATATAATCTTCCTATTAACATCAAAAAGTCAGTCGGTGTTTAAATATTTACTACTGAGAATTCGTTTATAATAATCATCCAACTCAAATTAACTTCAAATTAACATATTCATTATTGGATATTCCTGCGCCAAAGTTATAAAGCATTGGTCAAAGTACCAAAAATATAACAGCCATAGGTTCTTCAGTTCAAAATGATCCTAATCGTTCGATTGCACAAAATAGAAAATCTCAAACACCACAAATTTGGTATAAATAGTTTGGGGAAGACTTTTACAAGATCGAAGTAACTCAAGAACTGAAGCCTCTTGAGTAAGTCAAGCGCCGAAGCTTTTCCGATTATTCTATTCATAAATTTGAAGATAATACTGTATTTCATTCAAAAATAATCTTCAGTGATGACACACATTCTTAAGTTATTAGACATCATCAGACTCATATTTCAAGAGACTCCATTTTATCTACTAAAAGACACTGCTTGGTGTGGGTTTGAAGCCGGTAGTATAATTGGACCATAACTTTTTTTATAGTTTGTATATGTATTTCTAACAAATGATCTCGATCGAAAAATCCTTCAATGCAAAAATGCGAATTATATAAACGAGATCGATTTCCATATTTATTTATATATTATGTCCTTATGAATGCTGATTTATTGCTATTAATAAATCGATCAATAATATTCTTAATATAAAGAAAACGGAGTTGGAACCTTGATTCTTCATGTTTTAAATTACAAACTTTGTGCTTGTGTTGTGTCATGCGCAAAATATCAGGCACAGGCCCATCTCTAGTTCGAACCATGACCATGCGTCTGATTATTGATGACATCCCAAACAAGTCTCTAAATTTTTAAGACATCGAATTGATTAATAACTTTTAAATAGAGACTTTTGTAACTGAAGCAATATATTTCATAAAGTGACAGCAACGTAGCCACTAAAATAGATAAAATATTAGCACAATACCTGTTGCATCCATTTTATGGCATTAAATTTTTTATTAAATTTTATATTTTCTACATTTAAGCTTTAAACTACAAATGTGATGAGTATTTAAGCATCTGTACTACACAAGAAAATATGCACTTAATCCATCCTCATTAATTGCTGTTTATGCAACAAAGTCCAATATTAATTGCAAAACTATTTTAATAAATGTCACAGTTTCATTCGAATATCAAAGCGCACAATTCGTGGTATTCGTGGTCCAAATGCATCCCGTGCTTATTTTCATTCACGCGCTTATATAAACACGATTTCTGTCAGTTTGTCACTTGTAAACGACTTCTGGGAACAAGCGACTTTGCGGTTTAATTACAGTCAGCACACTTTACAGACAGAAGCTGATTAAAAATAGGACTAAATAGAATTGTGAGTACTTCGCTGAGTATTAATAAAATGCAACGTAAATAAATTTTAATAATAAAACGTTTCTGAATGAAATTAAATTTTACTGCACGCTTTATTTTAATTTCATTTTATTAATTTTTCATCATTTAACAGATCACTTCTTAGCAATTCGTATTGAACAGTCTTCATTAAGCGCACGTTTCGAACTGTTTTGCCATTTTGACCCATTCACTTCCGTAAGCCCATAAAAATGCGAGGCGTCAAAGGGCCACTCAATATTTTTAAGCATTTATGTGACTTGAGTGCTTTGTATCTGTGAACAGTCGCAGCAAGAAAAATAGTAGAAAATTTAATACAAGATACACATTGAGGGCAAATAAGTTTAACCCGAGCTTCGTTGCTGCAAGTGAGGGTGAGGTTTAACTTTAGGGTGGCATTTGCATTTGACATATTCCAGCTGCAGTTTGCGCAGTCAAGCTTGTGCTTATTTCTACGTTTAAATAGTTTCTAAATATATAAAATATTACTCGCTCGCATTTACAGATACAAGATACACCGAAGCGCAGTCTAATAGCAGAACGGGGTAGTTTGCTGTTTGCTTCTTGGAAATGCAGTCAAATGTTATGCATTTTTGTGAGCATTACTGGGAGACGCTTAACGTATGTGGGTCAGTTTCTTATTATGAAAGCAAGCTGGAAAATAAATACTAAATATATATTGTTGCATAGGAGTTTATGTAAGACAATCAATGTTATTTTAGTTTAATATTTTTATAATGTTTATGTAATCATTTATGCATTGAAGTTTATGTAAGACAATCAATGTTATTTTAGTTTAATATTTTTATAATGTTTATGTAATCATTTATGCATTGAAGTTTATGTAAGACAATCAATGTTATTTTAGTTTAATATTTTTATAATGTTTATGTAATCAAAAAACTCTTTATTAACTATTATATTTTTCCCATTCCAGCAAGAGTTTAGAATTCAAGCATATAAGCAAAGACTCTACCGATATAGAAAATTTAAAGGTATGTAAACTTTGTTGAAACTGATTATTTTATATTCTTCAAATTGTCAATTTTTAATGAAAGTATCGAAATATGTGTTAAAATAGCTTTGCAGCTGCTTTTGTAGTAAGATTTTTCAGTTTGATTACCTCCTAAAATATGATTATGTCCCGGCACTCATAGAACTGTTCTTCTAGTATGACTTTGCTTCATGTATTACTTCCTCCTTAGACTTATCGAAGTTTGAGGACAGTACCTTCAACGCCGTTTAATAGAATCCTAATATCACTGTGATAGACTATTTTTATATATTGGAACACACACATCAAAATACGGCACAAACTGAAAGATACTGGATTGTATACCCAATTATTCCGAATGATGTGTCTACTTGAACTTTTCCTCTATACCACTTGGTGTTTGGCTTTTACACATAGCATCTATCCGACAATCAATGCTTTTTATCCGATACTGCATACATTTTTTGTCTTTGAATATTTCCTTATCGTTTACTTCATATGTCTACCATAGAAGCTAGATCTCCTTATAGTCTTACCCTAATATCGTTATAACTTCCACTATTTCACCTTAAAAATCTTATGATAGATCGAGGCCTAGCTAGATCGAGTCGTCAAGTCGAGTTCATGAAGAGTCCTTACCAAATGAAATACAAAGTTTTTCAATTGTTATGCGTAGGTAATATACTCAATATTGAATGTGCTCCGAATCGAGAGTGTTTGCCAAATTGAATCTGGAGTTGTCATAGATCCACGATTAACACAAGAAAAGATTACTGAGTAAATGAGGACTTAAGCTTCATAGCTCTGTCATGATACATAATTACAGAATTATCTACTGTTCAGAAATAAATTTGCTCAATGGCACGATTTTAGAATTAAGTCCAAAAAGGCTTTCTCCAAGACAAAAAGTCTAGCAACTTGAATAAAATTATAACATTTGAAGATAACACTTCTAAGTACAATCCGGAAACCAAACAGCTGTCCATGGCAATAATTGCTCAGCAAGTTTTCAAAAAAATATTGGAAAACCATAAAAAAAGAGGAATTTTTACATCACAATAATGTGCCAGGTAACAATCCTACGGGAAATTGTAATTTTTTTGTGGTCGACTTGGATATTAGGCAAACTGCTCATATATAACCTTCCAGTTTCTGGTTCCAGTAGAAATCCGGAGATACTAAATGCAGTTAATATAGAATTGAAAAGCGGTTTTTAATTTTTATATGTTTTGTATAACTTTTTGTTGGTTGGAGATTCTTTATTTTCAGTTTTTGATTAAATGAATTATTCTACTACTAAAGAGGAATTATATTGAAAATGTTTGTTTTTCCGTTATTACGAGGGTTGCTACATATATTTCTAGCCTGAGCAACAAAACATGTTGCCAGCCACAATCTGACGTCTCCATCGTAAGGTCTGACATTTTTAGGCCTAACTTACTGTGAACACTTTGACGTACGAGCGAATTTGATTTCTTTACAGTCACCTGAAAAATTCATCTCGGCCAAAAAATGGAATGAAACCGTAAACATTTTCGTGCGAGATTTGGTGATGAAGCTCCATCCTTGGCCTCTGTGAAAAACTGATACAACGAATTCAAACGTTGCCGCGTTCGCTCACCGACGAATTTCGTGAAGGTCGTCCGAAATCGATCGTTGTGCCAGAAAACATCGATGCCGTGTAAAGTAGGATCGTGAGGCAGGAAATTGAGGCATCCCTGGGCATTAGTATGACTAGCATACATACAATATTTCAAGAACATTTGGTCGTCAGAAAGGTTTGTTCACGTTGGAAACCGCATAATTTGACAATCGCTCAAAAGAATGCTCGTGTTGATTGATACAAGCAAATGCTGAAGATATTCATGCGAGTCGTCTCAAAAGCCGTCTACTCAATCGTGACAGAGGGCGAAGCATGGATATATGCGTATAAGACCGAAACAAAACAGCAGTCGACTGTCTGGGTTTTTTAAGACGAGCAAAATCCAACAAAAGTTCTTCGCTCGCGCAGCATATCCAAGCAAATGATCGCATGTTTCTTCTCGAAATCCGGACATGTTGTGACTGTGCCGCTTGTGGAAAGAAGGACGATCAATTCTGAATGGTACATAACCATCTCATTTCCTGAAGTGTTCGATGAACTGAGCAAAACCAACCGACGAAGACGAATCATACTTCATCACGACAATGCAAGCTCTGACACTTCGGCAATAACAAATGAGTTTTTGTACGCTCAAAACATCGAATTGATGGGTCATCCGGCGTACAGCCCTGACTTGGCACCAAATGACTTCTTCTTGGACCCTCACATCAAAAATAAACTGCGCGGACAGCGGTTTTCAACTCCCGAAGAAACTGTTGATGCCTTCAAAATGCATGCTTTGGAAAATGTTGGTGGGAAAAAATATTTTGAGTTGGAAAAAAATAAAAAAAACAAAAAAAGAAGGAATAGGTACATTAATTCAAAGTCAACGTTAATGTCGATAACCTATTGCAAGCTCCCAGGAATTGATTTTACCAAATTTTTAATGGTTTCCAAAGAAAACTTAATCATGAGGTCCTCTTTTTATGTAAGCTCACACGTTCTCAATAACATTTAGGTCCGGACACTGAGGTGGCCAATTTAATCTATTGACTTCGATTGGTAAAAAATCGCAGAGGCTATTGAAGAACACAAGCCCCCAAAACATGACAGACACACATACACACTCCTTAATTTTTCAAAATTTCTTGGGTATACTGCAGAGTAATTTCTTTTCTTAAAAATTGAAAAAATAATGAACTTTCATCAGTCCATAATACTTGTACCCAAAAAGAGTAGGGAAATTGGGGTACATACATTCCAAAATTTGCCTCTTTCAGGCTGCATTCACCTTGTTCGTGTTTCGCAAGCCAACGATTGTATTATTAACGAAGAAAGCCATTGGTTTTCTGAGTTCATTTTTAAATTTGAATGTTTCTATATTCAACAATATTAATGGTGTACATTCAATATTGATAGAGCTGTAACTTAGGTGATTTAGATTTAATTAGTTCTCAGGAGTTCATCATAGACGAGGTTGTATTAGAAATTCTACAGCATTGTTTCTGCACTTCAACTAGAAACCTGATAGACATAATAAAGAGTTTGGCACAATGGTTGTATAACTGTTCTCTTACTGAATGATCTCGGAATATGCACGAACGAACTCAGAACGCGATAACGTATGTACGCCATGTTGGGCGACCAGATCTATTGATAACGTTTTACTAGGAAACCGAAATGGACAAAAATGGAATAGTTTTGTGAGACAAGAACTAAACTCTCATGACCAAAATTAGATGATAGCGCGTGATCTCCAACTAAAGGTTAAAAATATTATTAAAAGTATTACTAAGCACTTTTCAATGCCAAATGTACACCATTGAGTGCCAGAAAAATAGTCTCCCTTACATTTATAATCAGTTAAATCAACTATGACACATGGATCATGTGGAACTCTTAACATGAACCCGCATGATGTATGCTTAAGAAAAAACCTTAGTTTGTGACTGTCAGATTCTATACCTATACCTAATGACTACATTTTAAATTAAAGTTTTTAAAAATTGCTCTAACAAAAACTTAGAAAGTTCGGACAGATTTGTGCGGAAGCTACCCCTTGCAGTGGTCCGTTCTTGACCTTAATAAAATATTTTATAAGCAATAACCTAAGTTATGTAGAATGTAGAATTAATAGAGAAATCTAAATTTGAAGGCTCTATCAACTATTGTCTCCAAAAACTCCAAAATCTGCTCCACCTAATACTCATGGTTAAGATTATAAACACTGGGTCTGGGTTACATACATTCGCACTGACTGAATATACCCATTGTATCTATAGGAACAGGGTACAACAGCATATTACGGAGGTTGCACGCACTAATGCCACAAGGCTTTGAGCTTTGTTGGTTGGTGTATAAACTACACAAAACTGATGACGAACTGATGACCGCAGACAAACACCTATAGTTGTCTCCCTCTAATATACGCAGAATTATGTACCCTGTACCCATTGGGTAAATTTATTTTGTTCGAAATTCGAATGTATTTTTCAGGCAAAAGAAGGCATACCAGACTGCAGAAAGTATATGTGACCTGGTATCATTACATAAAACCAATGTGTCACCTTACCATAATTTGTCGCTTTTTTAAGGTTTTTGGAAGATTTTTTTGTTTCTATATAGATCCAGATCAAACTATCATAGAATTGTCGAATCTAGAATAGATACTAAGACACTACAAAGAGTATATTGAAGTCGGGCACCGCGGCTTCTTTTTTCAGTTCGTTCGTCGCTGCTCTTCTTTATCTCTCTTAAGCAAAGAAGTTTTTTATGGTTTTTTAAATTATTTGGCTGTTTTTTGTCTGTCCTTGTATGTTTCCGATAACCGTGTAGTACAACATTATTAAAAATAATGCTTAATCACTCATAATACTTAAAGTATTTAAATGTTCCGTCGCAGTTCTAATGACATGTAAACAGGGTTTTACAACTTACAAAACACTGACTAAAAATTTAAAGACATTCGAGGTTTGTTTAAAAAAATATAAAATCAAATTTCATGATCAGCCATTTTGCAATTTTGATTTATTTTTGACATGACTTGTTGAAATCTCGTAACGATTTTTTATGTTACTACCCCCGCTATAAGAATTTTGCTTAAAAGTTTCAAGTTCTTAATAAATAAAGCAAACTGGCCTCTGTTTCACAACCTTTCAATTGAATATTACGCTGAAACGCACGACATCCACTGCCCATAGCATTCCCACTCGGACAACCACACAGCCACAATAGATAGCTCAAATTTTAAATTAACACTGGTCCAACACAAACTTCGCACAAACTTTCAGAATCCATAAGCAATCGGTGTCGCCCATCCTGTCATATAATTCATCCTCCGCAGCAAAGAAAAAAATGAAAAATATCCCGGCTGTGACCGCATCACGTACCAAATGCTACAACACATATCCTTACAAGTAACACAACGAATTCTCGAACTCTACAATAACATTCCTTTCATCCCTCAGCAATTCAAGAGCAGCACCATCACACCCATCCAAAAGCCCAACGCAGACAAGACCTCCCTTAATTCTCCGACACACTATGGTGGCTTGCTTCTAATAGTAACCTACTTGATAGCCGTCAAATGGGCTTCCGGAAAAGACGGTTTCAGCCCTTTCAACTAATAATCATATCTGACAAGTCTTCAACTTTATTTGCTCCTCAAGACCCCTTGATGATCCCCCTCTTCAAGCCCTGAAGCTTCTTTGAAAGCAACTTAAATACTTTCAACCTAAAAAAACATTTGCAGCAAATGACTCTTAAATACCCCATTATACAACCCACACTCAGCTAGATGCAAATATATTATCTAGGATGCGTCTTGGCTATACCATCACCACCCAAAAACATATCTTAGAAAAGAGTCCAATCTGCCAACCCTGTAAACATATTGTTTTGGAATGCCCCAAGTACCTAACACAAAGAACCCACCTCCTACGCACATGATTCTTCCAATACCACTCCCTCTCTCAAATGATGTATTGTTATGACGGTCTATAACCAGAAGTGACCAGACCGAAAAAGTTTAGTCATTCATATTTGCTTTAGCTCACTGATTTTTTTAGATTACAATGACGCATCGTGAGTTCCTGCCAGAATGGGTTTTGCATGACGGTAATGCATACATCTTTGCTTCTTCATGTTTTTATTGCTCAAAAACAACACCGTATTCATTCATTCATACATATTTTCCAGAATTGGACCTATGCAACCCATTCTGCTGCCAAAAATATAAGGATTGGACTGTTAGAAAAGCTCAAGGCCAAACCGAATAGCGTATATTAAAAATGCTTCGAAGATTGCAACAAATGCTATCATAAGATGTTATGTCTGAAAGGTGATTGCTTTGAATGGGACAAAATAGATACATATTGATGAATAGTTAAAAAACTTTCCGGAAAAATAGATAGTGAAACTTTTTTAACAAACCTCGTACGAGTATTAGAGATGAACATTACTTGAAAACCAAAGCGTTTCTGCTTTTCATTTGAAAACTTTCTCTTTCAGTTGAGTTTTTAGCCACTTTATGTGTAGGTCAAAAAATCTAAAACTATTTCGTTCAAACACAACCAACCCAAATCGTTATAAACAAAAATACTAAAATTATCCAACATCTATTTAAAACTTATCTTAAACTTCTAAAATCGATAAAAAAAAATGTACTCAGCTATTCAATGAACATTGAGTGAAGTCCCTTTTTTTACAATAACTGTACAATTGTTGGGTAATAGAAATATTGTACTTGACAAGATCTACAAATTTCAGTATATATAAGACAGATGTAAATATCAAGTTTTGAGACATATATTTGAATAATCCATTATAAAATAGAGCACCTTCTTTGTGAACTGTGAGCTTGAAGGCAGTATATAAGTTGCTTTGGGAAGAACTGAATTCGGGTTTGAATATTTAAAAGATTAAAATTAACAATTTATCAAAATCGTTTATTAATTTCGCAAAAATCTACAATAGTAACACTCTATGAATCCCTGTTTTGCATTCATACATATACAATATGTATATAGCACAAATTTTATCGCATATTGCAGATCTTATTCAATCGAAATAGTGTCGCATTTGAAGTACTTGATTAAAAAGTTTTCCTTATGTTTCAAATAAATTGGACATTATGATTTATAGTTTGTCTATAATGCTTAGCGTTTTTATTTATAGCTTACGAGTAGTGGAATTGCGTACTTGAAGTGTTATGGATACAATGTTATACAATGAAGTGAAGTTTATAGTTTGTTTGTATGTATTAGTACTACATATGAAATTTGTAGAAAAGTTCAACAAATACACTACGAAGATACCTTCACACATTTGTGTCTATCTAAATACTTTAATACGTATGTCAATCAGTGTAAGATAACTTAATCTAAATTACGAGTATATACGAGTATAACAAGCGCCAAAACACTTTAGGGTGACCAACTGTACTGATTTTAAACGTAACAAAAAATTTAGTACTATCGGATAAATAATACATATATATATATATTAGAGCACTTTGGAGATCTTTAGCCCAAAAAAGGACTCCGAGTCAAGTGCGGCGAACCAAATAATCTATTAAAGAACTATAACACCGGGACAATAAAACCGGGTGTGTGCATTTGACCAGGTCCACCTCCCAACATGTATTTCGACGCGCTAAATTTGAATCTTGGGTCCGTTTGAGTTTTACACCCTCAAATTTGGAGTAAATGCAGAAAGTGAACAAAATTTTGTGTATCTAGATCCAGATGATTTTCATGCAGTTTGATCAGAAGTTCAAAATTTGGAAAAATTGCGAAAACCCGTAAAATATTCATAAAATCTAGTTGTTGGATTTCACGTCAATTGTACGGCCAAAATATAATTCTATTCTTTAATATATCTTAAATTTTTTTATCAATTGACTTATAGATCAGTAATTTATGACGCAAATTCTTTGACAATTTTGTTAAAAATTGGCAGAGCGAGAGGAGCAAAAACTTTGTCGATATGCTCCGTTTTGTTTATTTATTATATTTGAACAAAAAGATACAAAAATTTTTTCGCGACATGATTTTGATAGATTTTTCATGAGTTTTCAATTGGTGAAGTCCATTTTGAAAAACAATTTTTTCGCCTTGATCCACTTCATGTTTTTCTCCTTGTTGACTTGTATATTGTTAAAAACCGAAACATTCGAAACAGTTTAATTGAAAGCGTGGCAGCAACAACCATTTTCAAAAAACCGGGCCGGCTTGTACCCCCCATATACAAACTGGAATTGAACCAATTGCAAGCTTTTCAGTATATTGGGGTCTTGTCTGGCTTTAAAAATTTTATCCAGGAAAATCTTGAATTTGTTATACTGTGTTCAAATGATCAATGCAAAGCTTGTATGTTACGGTTTTTACCATTTTCACCAATATCCCTTTTAAACGTCCATCAATTGTATGCCATTATATTTGTACTTCATGAACCTTAATATCGTCATTCTATTTCTTTAATATTATGATGGAAATGCTCTCCTTGGAAAGTTAAAAATGTGAGAGTACAAGAAATGTCGCTAATAATTTAGCAATGAACCCATATTTCTAAAAAATTCGTAGCCTAAAATATTCTATTTCCTTGTATTTCAAACATTTATTATTTTATAAGATTTTTTCGACTACGTTCTTGAACCTGAGCTACGCATCTCTATTTAGGCCCTGTACCGAAGATACAAGAGCCTATTGGTTTTGTGCAAATGTATGTAACAGGTAGAAATAATGGTCGGAGACCCCCCAAAGTTACACCCATTATGGTCAGGAGTGATAGAGGAGTCGATATAGACATGTCCGTCTGTCCGTCCGTCTGTCTGTCTGTATGAACGAAAGGATCTCGGAAACGGTAATAGATAGAGACTTCGTGTTTTTTGCATTCGACTAGGACTGCTCCGGAATTTTACAAGTTTGTTTTAAAATTTTGCCCCTCCCCCCTTCCCCAAAAAATCACCACCAAGGCTAAAAATTTCTTCGGCACAAAATTGAGTACACCAGTATAGAGATAACGCCTCTCTAAGTCAAAATCCAGAAAGTTCATCAAAATCGGATAATAAATGACGATTTTATAAGCAATTGAATCTTCCTTGGAAATATCCATGATAAAGAAACTTCTGTAAAGTTCTGCGATTGTTTCGAATATATAATATGACTCATTTTCTAATTTAAATTTAAAAACATTTTGTTTCACAAGTTTTTTGAGGTTATTTATTGTTTGATAATAATTAGGACTAAGGATTTGAACTCAGAAATGTTTCCAAAACCATCCAGCCTTCGTTTAAAATTTAATTAGGATCCCACAACTACATCTGCTTATGGTTAAGCAGAATCATAATTCCTAGCTCATCTAGTGTCTGCTGGCTTTTTTTTTATCATATGAAGACATTTGACTGGTAGTACAGACTGTTTGAACTCAACCTTCCATGCTGATCAAGATTATCTAAACTTAATGAATTCTACCAAGGTTTCTTCAAACATTCACACAAACTTATGGCCCTTTTGAGTACAGAACAAACAATTTATTTTTGTCTCGTGATCTTAAAAAAGATAAAATTAGATTGAAAGTACTTGAACGTTGTTTGTTAACATTTAAAAAAAAAAAATGGTCACCCTAGGCATGCTCCAAAGACTAGATCGAGAACGGAATTTCAATGTGAGATACTTGCGTGTTTTTTTTTTATTTTTGTTTTATTTTTTAATTCTCTCTTACTCTCTTGAACCCATTGAAGCAAATGCGCCCATGGCAGAAAGTTCAAACATTAGCGCGAGCAAACGCTTGGCGCGTTAGAACGGCCTGTACCGCAGAAGTGTGTAGTCTAGACGCGCGCAGATACATCGGTCGAAACGTATAGATAACACGTTTTATAATATATCGTTTGGTGGTTATTTGATCTTATTCGTGTGTGATGAAATTCAGTACTGACGGCATAAATAGTATCTCTCCAAACGTTGTGACATATAATCAAAGAAAAAATTAAAATAAACTTCTTTAAATCAATGTGCACAGCATCTCATTAACAAAAAATAAATATTTATGTATAAATAAATTAAATTAATTTATATTGCAAGTCACCGTGCATAATATTTTTATCATAAAATAAAAAACAAACCGTCCGCGCAAATAAAGTTCTCCATTATAGAATGTCAAAAGTGTTTGAACAGCAATCAACAGCTACTGTAGTTGCCTACGAATGTAAAATATTTTGAAATTAATAATAAAAATATTCGCAACTTATAAATAATTGAATTGCCTTCACTTGTTATCAACAACAAAACAATTCAAAAAAGAAACAAATGCTAAAATTAATTGATTAAGTGAATAATATAAAAAAAATAATAATGCAATCAATTAAAGCAGATCATTTGTCGGTGAATCCGCGCCAGCGCGCCAATCCACTATCGGCGCTGATGTTTTGGTGAGCATTCTAGTAGCATCTCCAACGCGGAGTGTATATACAATTATTTTATTCATTGACTCGCTTAATTCATAAAAATACGCTGCTCCATTTTTCAATTGTTTGATTGCAATTAATTGTGAAGTTCGATAGCCTCGCATGGCTAGCATAGCTTGGGCCCGCGTGGAATTGAAGTGTTAAACTGAACACGAATATTTAATGTGACAGCGTTAAAATAGAAAAAAATGTTTAACAATGAGTTTCTAGCTTCAAATGGTCTTCATTGAAATAGAAAAGCAAACAAGTGAACAGCAAAAAGTTGGATAAGAGTGATATGAAAAATGTTCCATGTAATGATGACAAGCCAGAAAAAAAGCAGATACAAGAATAAACATTAACTTCGGTGAATCAGAAGCTCAAGCGTATAGAAGATTTATCTACCAAACAAATAGTATAAATAGAAATAAATTTAAACTTATGTGTAGTCAACAGGTATAAAGTTAGAAATTGATTTGTATGGTTGCTTCCCAGAGAAGTGAGGGAATTACACCCATTGTTATATGTATCAAGCGTACATCCACAAAAAGTCACCATATATTTAAACTGCAAATAGGCAGACAGACCCATGAACATGGCTGCACCGATTCGTTCCGTCATACTGATTATATATAAATTATGAGGTTTACCGATGACTCTGATTTCCATGACAACTTGATAATAGCATTTCCATTTTGATTGAA
The DNA here is from genome assembly GCA_035044805.1 of Leucophenga maculata. Lineage (NCBI taxonomy): Eukaryota > Metazoa > Arthropoda > Insecta > Diptera > Drosophilidae > Leucophenga > Leucophenga maculata. The sequence goes on along the minus strand of JAWNNP010001455.1, from coordinate 9,646 downwards.
TGATATAAAAAAAAATAATTTGTAAAAAGTAATAATGACAAAAGGTAATAATGACAAACATTTTTAAATAAAAATGGCTTCATTGTTTTACAAAATATGCTCCATAAAAACTTAAGCATCGATCAAACCAATTTTTAAAGTACTTTTTCCACTCCAAGTGAGGCATTTCCAAAACATGGGTAGTAAACATTCACCACGCAGTTCAGTTTTGATGTTTTAGAAATAAAAAGAAACCATTGGGTGATAAAACAGAGCTGTACGGCGGATTACCCATCAATTCGATATTTTGAGTTCAAATATGTGAAAGATGTCGCGCGAACAACTTTAGTTGTTTCGTTTCCGTCACCTGTGACGAACTTATAAACGTCTATTTTTTCAGCATTTCTTTGCACCAATCCACAAGAGCCCTCTTTTGAGCGATTGTCAAATTATACCCAATCCAACGATAACAAACCTTTTTTACTGCAAGGTGTTCATGCAAAATCTTATATAGGCTGGTGGAAATAATATTTAGGGATGCTTCAATCTCACGGTATGACACGCACATCATCGATGTCTTGTGGCACATCAAACGATTTTGGACGATCTTCACGGAATTCGTCGCTGAGCGAACTAAGACCACGATTGGTTTCACCAAACCAGCGATAAATAGTGGTTATTGATGGTGCTTCATCGCCATACAAAGAACTGAGCTCAGCGACACACTCTTGTTGAAAGAATCCACGTCGAAAGTTGGGGAAAAAAATCCAACGAAAATCTTTCCATTTTTTTGACCAAATTAATTTTTCAAAACAAATAGCGCTTGTACATAAAACCGTTATTAGTACGTTCTAGCTTAATTTTAGTATTGCCAGATTTTACCTATTAGTGTTGCCACATTCCGAAATATTAATAGTGACCCTAATGCATACCTTAAAATTACGGCGGTGGGTTTACGTAGTACGTGCTCTATCCATGAGCAGAAAACCTACCAGTGTAGAACGAATGCCGGTGCAAGCTATTTCATAAACCACAAACACGGTGGAACAAATTTCCTTTTTAAAAATTTGTCCTGTGCAGCTGATTAGGAATAATCATAAAAAACGTTCCCGGCATGCGTTGTGACGCTTCTTTTTGATTTTCCCTTAAATTCGATCTTGGCTTTACCCACTTTTTTATATAAATTTTAAAGAAAAATCGCCGAACCCTTAGAGAGTAATCTGTCTAATGGTCTTAAGCCTTGAACGACCTATGGATATTGAAGGTGTGAAGCCATTACGCTTCCTGATCAGCTCCCTTTTCGTCAGAGTGCGAGCCAATATGGTGCAGTGCGTAGTCAGTCTTTCGCTATACCGGCTGGTATATATCCACATGAAGATCCCTGTGGAGTGTGCTGTTCCGAACGAACCATGGGCAATCGCTAATCATCCGCAGGGCTTTGTTTTACATCACCTGCATACGATTTCGGTAAGTTTTGGATTAAATACCCCACAGCGGCAGTGTGTAGACAACGCTCTTGCAGCACAGGGCCAGTTTATTTCGTCTGTTTATCAGCCAGTAGAGCTGCCTCATTCTGAGGCGACAATGCTTGATCAAGTTTTGAGAGTGCCGCGTGAACGTCAACCTTTTGTCCAGCGTCGGCGCAAGGCATCCGATCTCATTTGCCTGCGTGAAGACGATTGTTCAGCCAGACATTGGAAGGACTCCTTCTGCTTAGTCAGAAGTACACGTTAATTCACTTGGCCGGATTTAGTTAGATGTTCCACTTCCGGGCTGGTGCTCAAGCGTGTGTATGTACTCCTGCACCCCGACATCGTACTTGCATTCTGCATTGTACAGACATCTGCGTGCGTTGCCAGCAGCACTTTTTCCAGTGCTCTTAAGACTACGCAAGGCTCAGAGGATTCGGCTGTAAACAATGAGTACTGAAGCGGACCCAGCACGCCAGATTTTACAACATCCATGTTGGACAGGTCATCTCGCACTTTCACCTGAAATCGGCATCGAGTTACGCCTTGTTTTTAGTCAGGAGTCCGGCATGCCACACTCTATCGAAGGCTTCCTGCACATCGACAAATATCCCATTGCAGTACTCCTTGTCTTCGAAATGGTTCACCACTCTATGGACTTGCCCTATTGTGCCATGACCAGATCTAAAGCCGAATTGGTGGTCAGGCATAGCTGTTTGATAGCCTACCAGCTCGGTAACTCGCGACGCAAAAAGTCGTTCCCATACCTTCGACAAAGAAGGTAGGAGACTTATTGGTTGATACGAATTTGGATGATCTTAGGCTTGCTAGGCTTGTGGATCATCGCAACCAAAAAAAAGTTACACATATCCATCATTAGAATCGTGAGTTACATTCTTGAGTTCATAAAAAATTATATCAATTTTTACCAGCTTTTCCCTTATTTTTAATTTTTCAGAAGCTATTTTTCCCCCTAAAACCCTTTTTCTGATTATTAAAAATATTTTTTATTTGTGAAGAGTATTAAGTCTGCGTTAAAAAAAAAAACCAACAAATCTGTTGACCACCTGTATTTTTTCCTTTAACGATTGAATTTCCCAAATGGGCGGATTATCACAAACTTCTTGTCAAAATTAATATACCATTCGCACTATATGTGGAACGTATAATGACTCATGTAGTTATCATGATTTATGTTGAACCATAAAGTGTCAAGTTGAGATGATCTTTTATATTACACACCGCACATTGATAAGGAAAACGAGAACGTATGTTCTTCATCAGAATCAAAGCTTCAATATTAATCACTTCTAAAAATAGGCTGTTTTGGGTGGTTTCTTGTGTTTGGTGTCGCAGGCCTATTGCAAAACATAATAGAGGCTAAAGTCTAAATATGAAACACGACGCAGTCATGTTTGCTCGACTTTGATAAGCCGTATATCCACTTGAACCATAAGTGTGTGTGGGCGCTATATTCCAATTGGGATCTATGTGGAATATTTTATTGGGATTGGGTAGATAACAAAATACAAAACAAAAATTTCGGCGAAAAAAGAGGTTATTAAAGGCGAAAGTGCTTGGAAAATTTCTTCAAACTCATGCAAAAGTGTATAGAACTTCATGGTGAATATTTTTAAAAACAATAAAAACCAATTATAAAACTTTATAGTTCCATAGTAATATAAAAAATGGGCTTCGCTGAAGTTATCGTAAAAAATTATCTTTATACCCAAAATTATTGCTCGTTACATATATTTGCACAAATTTGATATGCCCTATTAACCTAGAAGTACAGAGTGCAAGAACAGACAGCAAAATATTTTCGTTTTTTATCATTAATCTTTGTTATTGTTTATCTTTTCAAATACTCATCATTAATTTTACTACTACATTTCTTTAGTCTTCATGCCAAAAGAATCGAGAATCATGCTTCTGAAGCATTTAAATTTTTACACTAACTGCATCAATGACACTGGTCAACAATGGAAAAAGTTCCTGGAATTTTATGTATGTGTAAGGAAATTTCCCTTACATTGTTTACGGAACAAATAATAGTTTTTCCGTAACAGCTTTAGTTTTGTATTTATTCAAATTTATTTATTATTTTTTTTTTTAAATTAAAAATTTTATTCGTTTATACAATTATGAAACGCTATGAAATGTTTCTTTGTACGTCAGATAGACTCCTCTGCAAGCTCCAACAATAGGCCGCTATCATATGATCATCCCACTTTCCCTGATAACGCATTTCCTTAGTACATATGTCTTGGTGAAATCTTTCTTCTTATTGAGTTGAAGTGCAAGTTTTTTAGCAGCGAGTGAATTTCCAAGGGCGCGTCACACGAAAAAGTCACTGCGTCTTCTTGACGCACAAACAGACGCAAGCACTGGTATATGTATAATTATTTTACTGCTGTACTTTTGTTCTCCAAAAACTATATAAGATGTATATTATTGATACTGCAGGGCTGTCATATGAAATGATATTTCTTATCGGCATATTATATACGATCACAACTAATACTGATGTGGCCGATGGTTTGGCAAAAGGTGCAGTGGGTAAATTAGTACATCTTGATCATCTCTATCAATGATACTAGAGAAGTCCGTGTTGTATGGCTACATTTTCCGGATTCATCTTATTCTAGTGAAAACATTAAACAAAAAAAGTTGCTGGTCATTTAGCAGCAAATAGTATTAGTAAAACAGTTGTACCAATCGGAAGACGCTCATCAACCATTCCTCTAAAGAACAATAAAACTGTCAACGCAAAACGATCACATTTACCATTAATTAATGTTAATAATCTCAAGAAAGCATCTATTCTGAAGTTGTTTACGAATATGATAAAAAATACTCACAATCATTAGTTTACTTTGCTTTATCATGCGTGACTTGTATAGATGGGTTATGGAGATGATTCTACACTTTATCATGGTCGAAGAGCATGAAGGGTATATTTAATTTCGGCTGGAAACTGTAGATAAACAGATTGTTGATCTTATGAGTCAGAGGAGTGGAGTATCTATATACATACACTCTTAATTGTCAAAGCCGTCTTGCACACTCCGCCGATCTAACAGACGTTGTCATAAGTAAATAAAATATTCTGCTTTTGTCAGAAACATGGTGAAACAATGCTGATGATGGCAGTGTACCAAGTTATAAATGCATCGTTAAATATAAACGATCGAATGTTCGAGCAGGTGGGCTCGCAACATATCCTAATCTATATGACACACAGTAAATATCTTCAACCCGAAATCTCTGTCATATACATCAACAGTGACAACAATTGACGATATCTGCATTTCGGAATGTCAATTTACATAACAACGAACCAGAATCCCGACTGTATCGCACATTTCATACACCGTCCATAACTGATTTACAGCCATGCAGGTGCTGATGCTCTTACTAGCGATGAAGATAAAATCCGTATGATTCTAGTGGAAGATATGAACGTAAATTTTGCTTCAGACAATTTTCTTCCCAAAAAAATTGCGTCTGCTCATATGAAAAAGAACAAATGAATCAACAACAAAATCTGGAATATTTCCACGTTATATCGAAAACTTTAAATCAATGTTTTTTATTCGGATTGACGTAAAATACACTAAATGAGGCCAGTTTCGATACATTAACAACAACAAAACTTTTTTATATACGAAAAACAGAAATGAAGGAAGAGTTCTTGTAGTTCTTGTGTTCTTAAATAACAAATTGTTTATGTATGAACTCGGAAGGAAGGAGGGCTTGGTTTTTATCGTCAAACTGTTTTAGAGAAGGGAGGCTCTACATCATATAGCCTTCAACTTATCGTTGTTTATACAAACAACCAAACAGACTGACATATTTAAAACTTGTGTGGGTGGATGGTGTAGAATTTGACAAAAAAAAATTCAAAACAAAACTTTGTTATCATTTCTTCGATCTAAAGCACCCCTTTGATTTTGAATAACCAGGCGTAACGGACTGTAAGAGGCCCTGTACCAGTTCAGGTCTCCTAACAAACACATTAAATGTTTCCCGAGCTTATGACCAAACTATAAAACATGTATGAAAAGAAAAGGGGGGTCGTTTAGATTCAATTGCTTATACAATCGGCATTTATTAGCCGATTTTGATGAACTTTTTGGATTTTGGCTAAGAGGGACGTTATCTCTATACTGGTGTACTAGAATCAAAGCTTCATCAGAATCAAAGCTTCAATATTAATCACTTCTAAAAATAGGCTGTTTTGGGTGGTTTCTTGTGTTTGGTGTCGCAGGCCTATTGCAAAACATAATAGAGGCTAAAGTCTAAATATGAAACACGACGCAGTCATGTTTGCTCGACTTTGATAAGCCGTATATCCACTTGAACCATAAGTGTGTGTGGGCGCTATATTCCAATTGGGATCTATGTGGAATATTTTATTGGGATTGGGTAGATAACAAAATACAAAACAAAAATTTCGGCGAAAAAAGAGGTTATTAAAGGCGAAAGTGCTTGGAAAATTTCTTCAAACTCATGCAAAAGTGTATAGAACTTCATGGTGAATATTTTTAAAAACAATAAAAACCAATTATAAAACTTTATAGTTCCATAGTAATATAAAAAATGGGCTTCGCTGAAGTTATCGTAAAAAATTATCTTTATACCCAAAATTATTGCTCGTTACATATATTTGCACAAATTTGATATGCCCTATTAACCTAGAAGTACAGAGTGCAAGAACAGACAGCAAAATATTTTCGTTTTTTATCATTAATCTTTGTTATTGTTTATCTTTTCAAATACTCATCATTAATTTTACTACTACATTTCTTTAGTCTTCATGCCAAAAGAATCGAGAATCATGCTTCTGAAGCATTTAAATTTTTACACTAACTGCATCAATGACACTGGTCAACAATGGAAAAAGTTCCTGGAATTTTATGTATGTGTAAGGAAATTTCCCTTACATTGTTTACGGAACAAATAATAGTTTTTCCGTAACAGCTTTAGTTTTGTATTTATTCAAATTTATTTATTATTTTTTTTTTTAAATTAAAAATTTTATTCGTTTATACAATTATGAAACGCTATGAAATGTTTCTTTGTACGTCAGATAGACTCCTCTGCAAGCTCCAACAATAGGCCGCTATCATATGATCATCCCACTTTCCCTGATAACGCATTTCCTTAGTACATATGTCTTGGTGAAATCTTTCTTCTTATTGAGTTGAAGTGCAAGTTTTTTAGCAGCGAGTGAATTTCCAAGGGCGCGTCACACGAAAAAGTCACTGCGTCTTCTTGACGCACAAACAGACGCAAGCACTGGTATATGTATAATTATTTTACTGCTGTACTTTTGTTCTCCAAAAACTATATAAGATGTATATTATTGATACTGCAGGGCTGTCATATGAAATGATATTTCTTATCGGCATATTATATACGATCACAACTAATACTGATGTGGCCGATGGTTTGGCAAAAGGTGCAGTGGGTAAATTAGTACATCTTGATCATCTCTATCAATGATACTAGAGAAGTCCGTGTTGTATGGCTACATTTTCCGGATTCATCTTATTCTAGTGAAAACATTAAACAAAAAAAGTTGCTGGTCATTTAGCAGCAAATAGTATTAGTAAAACAGTTGTACCAATCGGAAGACGCTCATCAACCATTCCTCTAAAGAACAATAAAACTGTCAACGCAAAACGATCACATTTACCATTAATTAATGTTAATAATCTCAAGAAAGCATCTATTCTGAAGTTGTTTACGAATATGATAAAAAATACTCACAATCATTAGTTTACTTTGCTTTATCATGCGTGACTTGTATAGATGGGTTATGGAGATGATTCTACACTTTATCATGGTCGAAGAGCATGAAGGGTATATTTAATTTCGGCTGGAAACTGTAGATAAACAGATTGTTGATCTTATGAGTCAGAGGAGTGGAGTATCTATATACATACACTCTTAATTGTCAAAGCCGTCTTGCACACTCCGCCGATCTAACAGACGTTGTCATAAGTAAATAAAATATTCTGCTTTTGTCAGAAACATGGTGAAACAATGCTGATGATGGCAGTGTACCAAGTTATAAATGCATCGTTAAATATAAACGATCGAATGTTCGAGCAGGTGGGCTCGCAACATATCCTAATCTATATGACACACAGTAAATATCTTCAACCCGAAATCTCTGTCATATACATCAACAGTGACAACAATTGACGATATCTGCATTTCGGAATGTCAATTTACATAACAACGAACCAGAATCCCGACTGTATCGCACATTTCATACACCGTCCATAACTGATTTACAGCCATGCAGGTGCTGATGCTCTTACTAGCGATGAAGATAAAATCCGTATGATTCTAGTGGAAGATATGAACGTAAATTTTGCTTCAGACAATTTTCTTCCCAAAAAAATTGCGTCTGCTCATATGAAAAAGAACAAATGAATCAACAACAAAATCTGGAATATTTCCACGTTATATCGAAAACTTTAAATCAATGTTTTTTATTCGGATTGACGTAAAATACACTAAATGAGGCCAGTTTCGATACATTAACAACAACAAAACTTTTTTATATACGAAAAACAGAAATGAAGGAAGAGTTCTTGTAGTTCTTGTGTTCTTAAATAACAAATTGTTTATGTATGAACTCGGAAGGAAGGAGGGCTTGGTTTTTATCGTCAAACTGTTTTAGAGAAGGGAGGCTCTACATCATATAGCCTTCAACTTATCGTTGTTTATACAAACAACCAAACAGACTGACATATTTAAAACTTGTGTGGGTGGATGGTGTAGAATTTGACAAAAAAAAATTCAAAACAAAACTTTGTTATCATTTCTTCGATCTAAAGCACCCCTTTGATTTTGAATAACCAGGCGTAACGGACTGTAAGAGGCCCTGTACCAGTTCAGGTCTCCTAACAAACACATTAAATGTTTCCCGAGCTTATGACCAAACTATAAAACATGTATGAAAAGAAAAGGGGGGTCGTTTAGATTCAATTGCTTATACAATCGGCATTTATTAGCCGATTTTGATGAACTTTTTGGATTTTGGCTAAGAGGGACGTTATCTCTATACTGGTGTACTAAATTTTTTTTGTGCCGAAGAAATTTTTAGCCTTGTGGTAATTTTATGGGGAAGGGGGAGGGGTAAAATTTTAAAATAAACTTGTAAAATTCCAGAGCAGGCCTAGTCGAATGCAAAAAACATGAAGTACTACCGTTTCCGAGATCCTTTCGTTCATACAGACGGACGGACAGACGGACATGTCTATATCGACTCCTCTAGCACTCCTGACCATAATGCACAAAACCAATAGGCTCTTGTACCTTCGGTAAAGGGCCTAAATATAAATGGAAATTTTAAAAATAGCCGAGATACCAAAGTTTTTGTCTCTCGGCGCACGCGATAGAGACGCGACATCTCACTTTACTTTATACGTTTAAATTGCAAGAAAATCATCTCTAGTGCTTATCAAATTTCCCATAGTGCTCTGTAAATTTAGTCTATATTTAGCGATCGCAGAAGTTCGGCCAGGTACATATTCGATGTATCTTGAAATTTATGGTTATTTTCAAAAATTAAAAAAAACAAGGAAAAAAAAGCTTTTAGTAACATTGGTCAATGAAAAAATTATTTTTAAATTTTCATATAATATTTTCACAAAATTGGGAATATATATTGATTACCTATATTATACAAGTTTTATCTTAATAGCTTTAGTTTTGGTTACATTTTCGAACTACCAGCAAATACATATTTTATTTGATTTATTAAGTTTAATAATCTTATCTATCAAGTATTATATAAAACTCCGATGATCTGGCGGTACTGTTTTTTTTCCGTCGAATACATTACTGAAATTTATATGGTTACCTATATTATGCAAGGGTACAAACAGAGCAACAGTTTATCTATCGTTTGATTAATTTACGATCGTTCATAAAGAGAGACTTGAAGCCATGTGTTTGATGACACGATGACAGGACGAGTGATGCAGCACACACACTTCGAATATACAATTAATATCCTATATATACATCCATTAAAAAAGTATTTTAATAGATTCAAATTATAAACAAAAAGAGTTCTAATAAAGATGCGAAGCAATAAAGACTGTATTTAAGTTCATCGATAGAATTCCATGGAGCGAACAACATGGACATTTGCACAAAACCAATAGACTCTTGTA
>JAWNNP010001454.1:0-82574 GCA_035044805.1 Leucophenga maculata | reverse complement strand
CAGTGGCGTAGCTAGGTAACCAAGGGCTCTGGGACAAATTAAAAAATGGGGCCCCACTGCTATATAAACTATCACATAAAAAATATGAAATATACAAATACTTTAAAAATGCTAAGCTACTTAAGCTCTTTTTTGTGCACTGCAGGGCAGGTAATAAAAATATTAAACAGTAACAACATAAATTACAATTAATACTTGGTGTAGGTGTGGCTAATAAAACGAAATAGAGAAGATTCAAGGGTTTATTATATAAAGGTCGGGCCTACCAACTGGCTAAATAACAATTATATTTACAATTTTTCCCTAGCTTTAGTTTTCGCAAAGGTATCAATGACTTCGTTTAAATCCAGGCTTGATGCGGTTTTGTTTTCAATTGCTATTAGCGATAAATGTCGGAATCGAGTTCGGCCCATATTATTTCTTAAATAATTTTTTATTATTTTTGTGAAGTTTTGGATGCATAATTGATGTCGTTCAATATACTGAGCATGAATTCGCAAAGCAACACGAACTCGAAATTTTTGTTTTAATAATCTCTGCTTCACTACGCTCATCTTTATTAGGACTCTTTAGAACTATTTCTTATAATGCTTTGATAATATCAAAATAACGAAGTTTTATTGCAGATATCTTATTGACCCTACTGGACCCTCTAGTCGGATTTAGTTTTTTTAGAGTGGTGTCCGATTCGCCAGTAAATTTTGACAGTAGATCCCAACGTTTGATGCTGTTTCCGAAAAAGTTATACAAATCTTGCAACGTTGCGAAAAAAATCTGTATGTCCACACAACTGCTAACGGCATCATTTATCACCAAATTTAAATTATGAGTGGCGCAAAGTACGTACTCTGCGTTAGGCTGGATATATTTAATATGTTTTTGTACACCATTATACACACCACTCATCACACTGGCTCCATCATAGCCTTGCCCCACACATTTTTTGAAATCAATATTTTTGTAGATAAAAAATGTTTTCACTTGGTTGACTAAATCTACTGCGTCATGTTTGATGGATGCATAAAAGCCTAGTCTCACTTCTTTTACTTCTATATCAATTCGCTGCCCATTTTCCGATCTGGTTATTACTGCATACCTCACAACAATGCTTAGCTGATCTACCGTCGATATGTCCTGTGTCGAATCCATTGTGATGGCAAAAATCGGTGACACTCTAATTTGTTCTAGTAGATGGGATTCGAGTTTGGTCCCCAAGCTCTCAATCATTTCATTTTGAATTGTTGCACTCAGATATTTTGTAGATCCTAAAAACATAAAAAAACACAATTTCAAAAAAGTCCTGATATTAAACAGTTAATAATTATAAACAAAATAAAACGATAAAAAAACTTATTATTATTACCTTTGGGCATATCCAAAATTTTCCGGGCGACAAGCTCTACAAAGGTCAGAAAATTTCCATGGTATCCTTCTTGACTTAAGTCTTCTTGATGTCCTCTCAAAGCCAAAGAACTCTTTGCTAGGGTAAGTATGATATCGAATAACCTTTGAATAACCATTTCCCAAAATGATGCTTCTTTGCGAATTTCATTTTCAAGTTCCTTGTCGATAGTATTAGTATCGTTTTTTTCCAAAATTCATACACAGCACATGCTTCCGAATGGCCACTCGGACAACTGTGTTGTTTAATTCTTTCTGATAAATGCTTTCAATCTCGAATTTCCATACACCAAACACTATTCCTTTGTGAAGCAAATAACCAGCAGGGTTGACAATAGGCAGCGTCTAGTATTTGGAAATAACACAACCAAAAACGATTAACTGACCCATGTGTAGAACACGAAACGTAGTACGATTTTGAAAAACACCTATTGTTCTGGTTGATGTCTGTTGGAGAAGGTCCTGAAGGCTGTAAAGGCCCCATATCAAGAATTTGACGTTTTTCGTTATCACTTAATATTTTGTTCGTGAAGTTTCCCAAGTCATAAGAAGATTTGTCGTATACATTTTCGAAAAATGTAGAGGTCTGTGGTTCCTCCAAACCCTCCGCTCTTATGTGTGTCATGCAAACATCATTTACGTTCACATGATCGGCGGCGGAGGTGTCTCCAACTGCAATAATTGTCGAATCTTCTTCAGTAGGCTTCTCAACCAACACTGCAGATGCCACGTTATTTGAGTCACTATCAATAGAAATATTTTGGCCAGATGTACTTGCAGAAGGCTGACTAAAAAACTTGTCAATTTTGGGCAATTTTTGTTTACTATCATCTCTTTCTTGGCGTTGTTTGCGTTTAAATACACCACTGGGTTTCTTCTGTTATCCATAATTTTAGTTTTCTAATTTATTTAAACAATAGAATATTAGATTGTGCTCGTGTAGTTAGGTACTCACTGTTCACTGACGACGTTAAAAGTAAAATAAAAGGAAAGAGAAACACAATGATACGCTACAAGTGTCGTTGGGGAATCTCCGGAAAAAAATTATCACCGTTAGTGTTACCACATTTAACGGTGGAGACCATGAACGATCTCCTGCCCGCGGACCTGTTTTAATCTACAAGTGACTTGCATTGTTTCACGATATTTCGCGTTATACAATGAGCTGCAGCCGAAATCTATAGATTTGACACGATTTATTGACTTAACGGACATCAATATGAGTGGTAAAATCAAAAAAAAAAGGGAACCACTATATTGACCAGTAGAAAAAAGTTTATTGACATTAGCTTACTTACTCCTGATACAGCATTAATTTTTTAACCGTTCTCGAAAAAAAAATCTTAACTCGAATTCGCAATAAAACGCACCTCGATGAATAATAAAACGCACATATAACTATTCGCTAGCTACGCCACTGGCTTGCACCACTTTTCTACTGTTTTACAAGTGAGTTCCACATTTTACAAAATTAAGAATACCTAAGTTTTCTGCGTAGCAAGTAGAGTCTTGTTCTTTGAATTTGAGGCATTGTACTATGGTCCAAAAGTTGATTTTTTTTGTCATTTTGTCGAAAAATTGAGTTACAGACTTCAAACTTCGCAAATTTTGTTATTGCGGCATTAATAGTATGTTTCTTTTTTATAAAATATCTTATTGTCTAAAATCAGTCTGCATAATAGACCATAACAGGAAAGATGGCTTAACAGTTAACAGAGCAACGCGCTCAATATATTAGATAAAGCTTTATATAACAGTTTATATATACTAATTTTTTTTTATAACTATTTATATTTTTATTCACTAGTTTGGGTATAAACTTCTTTAAGCGGCTTATAAGACGTTCTTAGCTATATCTGTTGGTAATGACGATTTATTTGGAGCTCTACGGTCTCCAAGTTCAGATCTCGGTGGAGAGTAGGACTTCGAACGTACTAGCCACGATTCAGGATAAGCCGCAAGGCTTTGTTCTGAGTCGTCAGTTCATCGCTGCAGTCGCCCTCTTTCATCTCAGGGACAGCTTAGACCTGCTACACAGCATCCTGTTTAGACGCGTTATTTTGTACCTTTTGCGTAGAAAACAAATATCGTCTGCATATGTGGCGATCAGTGATTTGCTTCTGGAGATGACTGTAGGGATTGGTACATCTGTAGTGAAATAAAGACCCGATTGCAGTATGCTATGTTATCAAATGTCTTAAGGATAAGATTCACCACCCTGAGAATCTGTTCAACAGTGCCGTATCCTTCCCTGAAGCCAAATTGGTGGATTGGCAAGATTTCTCCAAGATCCACCCGCCTGGCAAGCTGTAATACAATAAGCCTCTCAAGCACCTTGGAGAGAGAAGGGATAAGGCTGATTGGTCGGTACGAATCAGGATCGTCCTCCGGCTTACCGGGTTTATGGATCAAAAGATCACTTGCCTCAAGTTAACCGGGTAGTATAGCATCCTAAGTATTGGGTTGAAAATTGATACAATAAAGATAATCGCACGCTTCGGCTGAGTCTACAGGGTGATGTGACATACCCTGTCAGGCCCCGGGGATTTCTTCCTCGGCAGACGTTTTATAGCAACAACCGACAACTTCCTCTACTCTTATATGCGTGATACGTAGGTCCAATTGTAATGGTGTATCCAGAGCCATTTCCGTTTCCATCATCTCTTCATCAGATGCTGTGTTGAAAGGCGGAAACCGATTATCAAGGTATAGAGCGAAAGTTTCTGACCTGCATACCGCGCCTGATGCATTTTAAATCGGCACATGTCTCAACGGCTGTCGCTTAAGGGACCTAGTAGACTTCCACAGAGAGTATCCTGAGTCGATTGTGTGATCCATTGCCTCAAGTTTTCTCAGAAAATACTTATCTCACTGGGTCTTAAGCGTCTCTTTTAGTAGCCGACTAGTACGTTGCCACAAAGCATTATCCTTTGAAAGGTGTGTGCGAATAAATCTTCAACGCTGCTGTTTCTTAAGCCAAACCAATTCCTTTCCTCTGGAACCTCGGAATAGATGAGCGTCTAGAGAGAAGACTGTATTGAGGCACAACCGCTGTGTATTGGGTATGGATGTTTATAATTAGCGCCAGATGATCACTATGTAGCTCCCAGCTATCCTCTATGTTTATCAGACTATCGGGTGCCTTGGTATAGAGCAAAGTCTAAACAGGATGGACTTCCTCTGCGACTCAATGGATAGCGACTTCCGCTCTGTGAGATGCTAGGCATCTAGCTAGTAGAGTGCCTCTAGAGTTGCTGTTGCGATCACCCCACACCCATTGCCGAGCGTTCCAATCTCCACCAATTAAAGACTTTTGCTCCTAGGAAAATAAATATAACGTTTAAGTCGTTAAGCTCAGTTCTGTAGTTAGACTGGATGTATATTGCGCCTAATTCCAGCACGCCTAATGTGGTGTCCACACACTCGGAGGAAAACTGAAGTGAACGATTGGCAATGGTGACTAACAGGTAGTGCTTAAGAGAAATGTTTATCAGTACTGCAACATCTCCTCCCTCCCAAGTAAGCTGCGAAGTAATCGCTTGGTAAGACTGGTAGCGACACTCTCTTAGTTTTGTAAATTAGCCTTACTTAACGAAATAACGAAAATAGTATTGCTGTGGGCAAAAAGTTTGAGCTCTGGTACTCCTACTCTAATGCCGTTTGCATTCCATATCAGAACGCAAAGAGAACTCATTTTGATTCCATTGCGGTAAGCAGATTGAGAATCTGCATCTCAATCAGTCTTCCATGAGCTTGGACATATTTCTTAGCTCTGATAAAAGCTCCGATGAATCGCTTAGCTCTTGGCTATGCTGTTGTTGCTATTTCTGGTATCTCTGTTGCAGTTGTTGTCGCTCGAGCATTATGTTAACTTATAAAGGCAAAAAGTTTAGTCTCACAAAAAAAAATTTAAATTTCCAAGTTTATGTAATGATTATTCGAAATTGCTATTAATATAATGTGAAAATTATTTAAAAGCGTTTCGTTAAACTTGGTTATGGATGATAGTAGTTTGATATTTGCAATTGCTCTTCTTGCCGTATTACCATAATTAATACTGCCGCTGCCATTCTGCTTTGGCATGCTTATTCGAAGACCCATATTATTATTAAATCTTTTTCTAAATATTTTATTCCGTATACTCATTTTAATCATCTTTCAGATGCCATTTTTTGTATCTCTATTCAGTATGATATGTTGAGGATAAATTCTAGAAACCAGATCCAAGCATGTACCCAAGCAGGAGTCTATTATTTGTATGCATATAACAGAAGCTACAAATAAAGATTAATCTGTGGCTGGTGGTTTTCTTTCAAACTTCTGCCATCAAATACATAGCTGCATTTTAGTTTGATTTCAGAACTATCCGGAAATAGCTTTTGCAGTAGGTCCAAACGGTTTCCTTATGACACTTGAGCAGTAGTTTCCTTTACTTCTATTACCACCGGCCGACACTGTAATTTAGAATCCAGCACTTGTTGATTATTCCAAGAGGTAAGCGTAACCTTCATCTGGTGTAAGTGGAGTCGGTTTTTGCATTTGAAGTTGCCTATTACATTCTAAGCAGCAACTGCTGTAGCATGCATAATAAGATTTGTGTTGTGATCCTTTTAACTTGTAAGCTCTGAAGCATGTTCCTTTTTAATATCATCCCTTAATTTGTGTAAGATAAGGTTGGGCAACCTATTTGCTGTTGTAATTGTAATTAATTTGTAATTGATATTTCAGACGACAGCCATTTAGTATGCATCGTTCTAACATTTTGCTACATTTCGGAATTGAATTCTCATAATCAGCTGATCGATTGTTAACTTTTGAAAGCTCATAAAATGCTTAAGTGAAGCTATTTAATTTTATTTTTTTAATGAAACTTCATTAAATTCCTTGTGATGAAACGAAATGCGTCACGATAAAGACAGAAACACATAAATGTATAGGATTAAGTTGGCGAGAGAATGAGATAGAATACATAGCACATTATGTTTTATTCTCGGTCTTCTCTTTGTGCGATGTTTCTTAGCGTTTGCTTTGCAAAACAAATGTGTATGTATGGAATTTCATACAAAAAAGTCTTGATGCCATCTTGACACACAAGCAGTCGTAAGCACAGATTTTTAAAATTTAGTGTCTTGCGAAAATGTTTGTGGATGTTTTTTATACTATTCATATGTAGTGTGAATGGCGTTTGTCTGAAAGTTTGGAACGAATTAAGAAGCATCGCATTCCCCAAAAGCAGGAGAGAATATAAAATGAAAGATTGAACATAGTTTATTTTTAGTATGGATAGGTTTTAAGGAATCGTGTTAAAATTAATTATTTTCTCTATTTGAAATTTAAAATATTTAAATGAGAATAGTTCAAAATAATATAAGAAAATTGTTGGAATAAAAATTCTACAGTAGATCAAATATGCAAGCAAACAAGCAAAGACAAATACTATTGTCGACATGAATGAAGTAAAGAGGAGAGGATAATAAATATATGAAGCTATCCATAATCAAAAACACAATAAAAATGTTCATTCTGCTGTGGTTTGTTCGCCGGTTTCCCTTGAAATAAGTTTGTCCGGCAAATGGTAATCAAATGATAAATGGCACCAAGTCGAAGGCTATGCCTGAGTGTGGAAAACTAGTGGAGTAACAAATGAATTATTCTCGTCCCAGATGCGCAGCAAATATTGCAGAGTAGTTTAGTAAGTATTGTAGCAACAAAACAAAAATAGCGCGTCCAAACAATGGCAACGACAGAAACAAGGATAACAACTGCCCACGAGACGATTATCACAGGTTGTTGAGAACAAACCGCATAACAATTCTTAAGGACTACAAGTGCAGAGAGCTCTTTGGCCCATGGCATCTTTGGTCGCTGTAGCAAAGCTCAAATAGTACTTTATGCAAAAAGACTAAAATAGGGTGAAAATGGAGGCGGTTCCAAGCCACTTCTCCTTCAAGTTTCTTTTTATTGCAAAAGAAACAAGGAACAACTCAGTTGTTGAGATAATGTCGACATGAATGAGAAAAAAATATAAAAAACTAAAAAAACAAAAACAATAAATAAAAAAATCTTATATTTCAGTTAAAACGAAAGATTGATACTCTTCAATTTCACATTAAAATAGAAAACTAAAACAATTGTTAGATGGGAAGAGATAGATGCAAAAGTTTTTTTTGCCGTATCTTCAACAACTAATTTCAAGTTGATATTGTTTATAGTGCCATACTACGCCCATTGAACGGAATGGGAAATGGCTTTTGATGCATGACCCCCACAATCCATATCAAGTAGATATTGGTGGAAATTAATCCGTTTTTCATTTACCAACCGAAAAGTGACTGGGACGACCCTTAAAATTGTGAGTGATACGCCTTTTGTCTTTTAGTAGCATTAAAATGCTTAGATAGAAACTTATAGAAAGCTGTACCAGCTCCTACTTTTGAGCTGTTCTAGTTTATACGATGCTTTATAGGGTATCTGACAAACCTCATAACTAAATTGATATACTATTCACATGAAAAAGCAACACGAAATTAAATGAAGAAAAAGTGAGACACACGCAAAGACGCCAAAGAAAAAAATTTAAATGAACGCGCATAGAAAAAAGAATTCTGAGGTCCAACTGAAACGCGCTGCGTGTCCTTTCATTTCGTTCTTTGCACGCGTGACACAATATTGCGTTAGTAAGGAGTGGAGTGGCAGTTGTCATGGTGCGTAGGTAGTCAGGCGAACTTTGGCATGACTGCGCTGCGGATGCTGCGGCTGTGGCTGAATAAAATATAAACTAAAGCCAAAGTTTCTGGATATTCATTTTTATGGCACCGTTCGGAGCTCGCAGCTGGCAGCTCGGTGTTCAGCGCTCAAAGCTGAGCGTTCTTGGCTTCAGTTGAAACCATCGACTTGCAGTTGGGGCTGCGCCATTCCGTTTTGCTTTTTTCATAATTTTTTTTTTTGCGAATGTTATTTGTTTGAAATTGCTCTCAAGTTTCCAAGTTTCTACTGAGTGCCTTCCTCTCTGTACCTTTCTCTTGTAGCTACCTTCCACTACTCGCTCCTTGCGTGCTTGATGCGGTTGTTTCACAAGCAACTTTCAATTGTTGTTCTTGTTCTTCTTGTTATTTGTTGTTATTTTTATGCTTATTATTGCGTTTTTCAGTCTTTTTTCATGCCTGTCGTCCACCGTTTTATTTCATTGTATTTCGCAAATTGTTTGTCATTTCAATAATTTATTTAACAGATTTCCATTGGCCGCGAACAAGTTTTTCATCATTGTTTCAGCCAAATGGCCGGGTTGAGGCGGCGTTTTTGTTTGCCTTTTTGCCGACTTATAAAGCGCTGTACGAGTTACTATTCATTTTACATTCGTATTCGGGCGCATTAGTCGAAATTAGCGCTAATAAATCTCAAGACATTATTTCTACCTTTATCACCGGCATTAAATTAAATCTGATTAAAAACAAAATCATAAATCCCAATATAACGCTAACAGGCGTCGCAGCTTGGCTGCCAGGCGGGAAGGAAGCATAAAGCGAAAGGACAAGCAGAAAGAGTGGCATTTGTGCCCCATTTAACTAAGACGCTCCTAATTACGCTATGCGTTTATTTTCCTGCGCCCGTGTTGGCGTTACTCTTCGTGTTTAATCCTTCCACATTCTTTCGTGGCGTCCTTCCTTCCTTCCTTCTTTCCTTTCCACCAGATCAGCAAGGCCATCTTGCTGGCTGGCTATATCTGAATGTCTGCCTTTATGCAACCCCAGAACCTCGCTTAACCATTCATCGGTTCTATGAAGCTGCAATCTCAACGTGATAAATTATGGCTATTTGAATTCCTTTTACTTGCTTTGTTTTGTTGTTTTTGCCGTTGTTGTTGCTATTGCTGTTATGGTTGTTGTTCTACAACCGACACGCCTACTTTTTGTCATCGTAGGCGTCGTTGTCTTCATCAGTGTAGACATTGTTCTTGTTGTGTTGGTGGATTTTGGTTGAATTTGCTGAAAATGAAGCGCATGAATTATGAACCTGCGAATATACGACTACCTAGTGTATACAGCTATTATATATACGTATGACTCTACACACGACTTTAACGCCCCTTATAGTTGCCTCCCTTAACCGCACTCTATAAAACTCTCATTGTCTCGTTCCTTAGCTCTTTGTGACACACGGCGGATACGTAACATTCGCCAAACACATAATTGCCGCCAAGATTTACGTTAGCCCTTTAAATTTATGTTACAAATTGTGACAACTTTATGTTTATTACGTGCAGAGTAATAGGCTTTGTTGCCCAGCCTCCCGAAATGCTCGCACAACCCTCCTGCCCCACTGCAGTTCGGGCTGCCACTCAATGCCTCCGGCCCGAGATCGTAATCTTGCAAGAAAATACGTGCGCCATAAAGGGGTTTTATCTCTTCACATAATTATGCCTTGTAGTATAAATAATGCACTTTCTTTTGTTCGCCGCTTTAATGCAATATATTTCTTTTTTCTATTTACTAACTTATTGTATATTTTATTAATGCAAAACAGGCGAAAGTTGCCGCTGAATTGTTTTGTTTTATTAACGACTCTGATATGCGAATTAAGTACTAACTTGCAGAACAATATTTCACTCGAGCAAGCACCTTTAGCGAACTCACAAATGGTTAAGTAGGCTATAAGCTAGACTAAAGTTTAAATTACATAGTTTGAATCTAGTATAGACGACAGATGTGCTTACATATTGATTTGATCTTAGCTATATTGATTATCACAAGTATTAAGAGTAGGAAAAGTGAACATTATTTTGTGTAGACTCTTATTCTACAGTCGATTTTGATATTTGATTGTAACGCAGTGTACAGCAGTTCATTAATCTGTGGAAGGAGCAGCTCAGTGTGGTAGCAGCACGAACATTGTTTTTTGCATTTTACGCGCAATAACAAAATTTCTCATTGTTAATTTCCTTCGAGACTTGGTACACAACAATTAAAGTTGCATTGTACATTCAGGAAATGTTAACATAGAACAATGAAATCAAACCATCCCAATGCGAGTTATAGGGAGGATGAAAATACTTACTTCACATTGTGGGCTAGAACACCCATTTGCCCAACATGACTACCATATGAAAAATTAATAATAAATAGGTTAGGCTTTATACATAATATGACTTATCTCGTATTGTGTATAAGAAATAATAGAGGGATAGTATAAACTGAAAGGCACTGAAAAGCTACATCGCTGTAGTATGAAGATTACATTTCGTCAGAGAGAATGTTATGGACAAACAATACAGCCGACATTGTTCTGCGATTTGCCAAAGTTGAAAGATTATTTATATATGGACGATGAATATTAGGAGGCAAGTCAACATTTTGCTGAGCCTAATTCGCCTAAGTTACGCATGGCAAATTAAAGAAATATTTTCTTAAATGAACATTAAAGTGTTTTGACTACCGTTTAATAAATCCCAACAGACGCAAAGCTTTGTTCGATATACACAAAAGATTATTTGGGGTCGAAAACTACACCAACGAGTAAAACGCGTTCCAGTTCATAGTTGTGATAAAAAATATTCATTTGTTATAATAATACTTCATCACTTTATACTCACCGCAGTTTAAGACTAGCTATAAGGTGGACACTCGCTGTGCAGTGCTTTGATGACATCTTTTTATAAATTATGTCCCGTGGAACCAGTGTATGACAAAATTAGCCTCTTATTTTCAGTATACGTTAATGTGCAGTAATATATCTGAAGGACCATTAAAAAAAAAAGAAGAATGATAAATAATTGCATAGCAATTCCTCTTTAAATGGTTACTTTAGATTTTCTTTCATGAATGATTGTCTCCAATTAGTGGAAACTCTTAAAAAATTTTTGGAATATATAAAGAAAAGTATTACATAACGAGTACTTTACCATATGGGATTTTATCACGACCCGGAAAAACATTTAGTTTTTTATCTTTAGGCCCTGTACCGAAGGTACAAGAGCCTATTGGGTTTGTGCAAATGTATGTAACAGGTAGAAATAATGGTCGGAGACCCCCCAAAGTTACCCCCATTATGGTCAGGAGTGATAGAGGAGTCGATATAGCCATGTCCGTCTGTCCGTCTGGCCGTCCGTATGAACGAAAGGATCTCAGAAACGGTAATAGATAGAGACTTCGTGTTTTTTGCATTCGACTAGGACTGCTCCGGAATTTTACAAGTTTATTTTGAAAT
The DNA here is from genome assembly GCA_035044805.1 of Leucophenga maculata. Lineage (NCBI taxonomy): Eukaryota > Metazoa > Arthropoda > Insecta > Diptera > Drosophilidae > Leucophenga > Leucophenga maculata. The sequence goes on along the minus strand of JAWNNP010001454.1, from coordinate 70,970 downwards.
CTTGCCCCTCCCCCCCTTCCCCATAAAATCACCCCCAAGGCCAAAAATTTCCTCGGCACAAAAAAAAGTAAGTATGCCAGTATAAAGATATCGTCTTTCTAAGCCAAAATCCAAAAAGTTCATCAAAATCGGATAATAAATGACGATTTTATAAGCAATTGAATTTGAGCGACCCCCCTTTTCGTTTCATACATAAAAAAATGTTTTATAAGGCACTTAGTGGTGCAGTGAGAAGTGGTCATGTGTTTGGTCATAAGCTAGGGGAACATTTAGTGTGTTTGTTAGGCGACCTGTGCTGGTACAGGGCCTCTTACAGTCGGTTACGCCCGACTGTGATTTTCTTACTTGTTTTTTATTTATTTACCTATTGCAACTACATACAAACTAAACAGTTTAACTTAATATTGAACATTTTAATACAAAACAAGTAAGAAAATCACAGTCGGGCGTAACCGACTGTAAGAGGCCCTGTACCAGCACAGGTCGCCTAACAAACACACTAAATGTTCCCCTAGCTTATGACCAAACACATGACCACTTTTCACTGCACCACTAAGTGCCTTATAAAACAATTTTTTATGTATGAAACGAAAAGGGGGGTCGCTCAAATTCAATTGCTTATAAAATCGTCATTTATTATCCGATTTTGATGAACTTTTTGGATTTCGGCTTAGAAAGACGATATCTTTATACTGGCATACTTACTTTTTTTTTGCCGGGGAAATTTTTAGCCTTGGGGGTGATTTTATGGGGAAGGGGAGGGAGGGGCAAGATTTCAAAATAAACTTGTAAAATTCCGGAGCAGTCCTAGTCGAATGCAAAAAACACGAAGTCTCTATCTATTACCGTTTCCGAGATCCTTTCGTTCATACGGACGGCCAGACGGACAGACGGACAGACGGACATGGCTATATCGACTCCTCTATCGCTCCTGACCATAATGGGGGTAACTTTGGGGGGTCTCCGACCATTATTTCTACCTGTTACATACATTTGCACAAACCCAATAGGCTCTTGTACCTTCGGTACAGGGCCTAAACATATTTCTAAATAGAAGAAAGTTACGACTAAGAATTGTTGGCGGATTTTTGTTTGGTTGCCAAGTTGACCGACTGTGGCCCGACTCACAGCCATGAAGTGGTCCAAGCAGTCGCAATTACAAATGAAATGAATAAAAATGAAAATATGAAATTACAATTTATTGAAGTTCAAAGTTAATGAAATTTTTTTTTTTATGCAGTATATAGAACAGTCGAAAGAAATTAAATGAGAAATTAAATTTATTATAAAATTACGCATAAAGCGAGATGGAACATTTAGAAATAGGGATTTAAGCAATAAATGGGGAATCTGCTTCACCACAAAGAATCTTGTGCAGGAAAACGACAGAGTTGGAAGATCTATAAGTTTCAGTCGATACACATATGCAGGGAGATGTATATCAGAAGACCAATTGAAATTCTTAAAGCAAATAGCAGAAACTGTTTTGGGACAAAATCAATATGATCTTGGTTAATTACATAATGTGGGTTCCAAACAAATGACGCAAAATCCAAGATCAAGTTTATAAAAGTTGTCAAGTTTATAAAAGTTTTGTAGTCAAATTCCTTAGACCAACGCTTTATAAAACCAAGAAAACTTTTAGCTTTATTAACCATACACACAATAGGATTGTAAAAACTTAATTTATGATCCATAAGTAGGTCTAAATCATTAATACAAGTTTCCCTACTTAGACTAAGAATATCCAACAAGTAGGTCATAACTAGATAAAATATCATGCATTTACATTTAGAAATATCTATTTAAATTCAGATAATTTGCTAAGTACTAAGTATGTCACGAATTCAAATCTGCTTGTAATAGACATTGTTGGGAAACGTCAAAATATGACCAACATAATTTAACATCATCAGCATACATTAATGTATGAGCATGATTAATAGCTAAGGGTTTCTGCCCTTTTTGTGTAAAGGGATAATAAAAGATTGTTTCCAAAGAGTTGGGAATTTGCTGTCTTTTATAGAAAGTGAACAAAGAAGAGACAATGGAACACAAGTGGAGCTAGCACATTGTTTTATTATACAACTAGGAATATTATCAGGACAGGGACCAAGGAGACATGAAAATTTAATAGATTTTAACACATTTGACATGCTAATTACAGGACTTGATATAAAATAAGTTGGGATCCTATTGGGATAGGATATACTAGAGTTAGTAAAATAATTAGTGTATGTAGATTGAAAGAAAGAAGCAAACAAATCCGATATCTGAGGAACAGAGGTTGATTCACTACTATCAAGATGAAACTTTGAAGTGTAATCCGTAGTTCTAGGCTTAATATTAATTTAACTCGCAACATTATACTTAACTCGAAATAAATAAGCAGAGTAACACTGTTTATTTAATGAGTTAAAGTTGGAACGAGCAATTGAAAACTTACTATAATCAACAGTGGAACCACTTTTTATTTTTACGCGAGTTAATATTTTTTAATCGACAGAGACTCCGAGAGAAGGGAGTAGAAGTGCTTTAAGAGACAATCTCTAAGCACAATAAGAATGGATAAACAGTGCATATACGAAATAGAAAATTCAGAATGATGTAACGAATAATTAAATGAAAAGTTGATTGAGAAAGAAAGTTGTAAACAAATCAGATATTTCTTAGCGTCAGCTGGTATTATCTTGTTATAAAGCATACTTGTAGGATATAAGCCAGTCTTTCGTTTTGTAATAAAAAATTTAGAAAAAAGATTTAGCAGCTTGACTGCAATTGTTTTTTATTTAAATTAATTAACATTTATTGGTCCGCCTTTTCTCTATTCTTGAATCTTCTGAAATATTTTGAATCTTTAAATACGAATAAGATATATGGTATATGGAGATATGGTATTCAAGTATACGGCATAGCAGCAAAGTCGAACCTCAATAGAATTCGGATAGTGCAGTCTCTCAAGTAAGGGCGAGAAGGAGGCTCCAGAGAGTTCATTCAACCCATCTGCCAAATAGAACATTATAATCCTCCGCTCTCCTTATTCACTCCCCCCCATCTAGATTTCAGTAGGTACATTTGTATATATTTTGTTGAAATTTTGAATCTCGCTTTAGTATAAGTTATTATTAACAGTAACAGTAAAAAAAAAAAAACAAAAAAACTATTTTTTTAAATTAAAAAAAAAAAAAGTCTAGATATTTAGATTTTCCTTTACTTTTTTCAATCACTTGTATTCTCACTCCCTAAGGAGGATGGAACTCACTCTATATACCTCCTTCTGAATGTTTTTATGAAAAAATTATTTTTGTTGTGGTTAATGCAGCTAGATACGCCATCTCTGGTATTTATTACGCATATCAGCATATAATATATTATATAGGAAGGGGTAGACCCTATACAAAAAATTAAGTCGATATAGACATGTCTGACTATTTGGCTGTCCTTTAGAACATCGAGAATTTCGGGAAAATGGATGTGAGCCACATATTCTTTCTTAAGATAATTAGTTTTTATTAAATATACTACCCCTCCTTTAGCGGTAGCACCCAAAACAACCTGTTTTTAAATTTTTATTATAACAACTAAAGAGACAATATATAAAGACGTATATGAGACATATATGAGATCAGTTAGTTAACGTTAATTGCTTTAAAAGATGCCCTTCTGTCGGAAATAATACACCGGCTTTACTGAACATTCTCTCTGATTCGGTTATACACGCTGGAGTGCAAAAGAAGCGCATCGCGCAACTGCATAATGCCGGCAAGTAATTTTTATTGATCTGAAATACAATAAAAACTTACAACAAAAATGTTAAAGTAAGATGTTGAGTTTATTGATTATTCGTATCATCCAATACTGTAGTGGATCGTTGGCATGGGGCTTGTCTAGAAATTGTCGAAGCGCAATTTTTTTTGATTTAGCTTTTAGAGCTTTGTATTTCTTCTTTAATAAAACTGAAAATGGGTTGCTCTATGAAGTCGGAAGAGGCAGAAGAATTTTTTGACATTGGTGTAAGTTTATTTTCTGAAAATTTTGCTGCTTTTTCTGTGTTGCTGTTGTTTCTTAAAACAAGCATTCCATACGATAAAAGCCGATAGCTGACTCTATAAATTAAATTTACAAAAATCTCTGCTCCCTCAGGAGTTGTGTGGATTTATGAAACCAAGCTGCAAGTAAAATATATTTTGAAATAAATTTTGAAATATATTGAAATATTTTTTTATACTGACTTTGTGGCTATAATTAGTAAATGGGTTCTATGGATCCTAATCATTCTAGATTATTAAAAAAAAAAAAAAATTACTAACAACACCTGTGTCTACAGTGATAAATCATTTTCGTTGTCAGTTCCAAAGCACCACACACCAACCCCTTATTAAGAGGTCTTCTCGCTCACACCCGAACCGCTGTTCAGAGGTTATTCGGGTTACAAACATACAAACGAGTTTTTAACACTCAATATCAACTTGATGAAGCCTAGCTCCGGTGAATAAAGGCTTTAAATAATCACCTTAGCGCTTAAAGAAGAAAATAATTTCGGTGATGCATGTGAAAAGTACTAAAGCTATAGTGTCACCGAGATAATGTTTGCTCTTGTTCAGGCTTTTACCATCAAAACATGAAGAACTATCTTTTTGTAAACGTTTTGTTAAGTTTTTCACAAAATTAAATGCCAAAGTTTTTAATGTTTTGTATAAATCTCCGAGAAAAGTTAATTTAAAATCAAATCCTGACATTGCATAAACGCATATTTCATAAAGTTACCCGCGTTTGGGTATGTCAATATGTTTGTTAATTCTTATTTAAATGTTTGTGCATTACCGAGAACTACTTGTATGCGTTTGCATATTCTCCGTCAGATATGCAGATTGTTTGCTATATTGTAGACATTTGAAGGAATTAAAAACTTTGACAGCTCATACTCGTAATAAGTTTCCTACCGACATATCCGTTTACTCAAACTTCCTTAACGTCACGTTCTCGAACCGAGAAAGGATCGTTTGTTATCCTTGCCATGCATGCGTCATGAATCATGGACAACAACAACAACAACAACAGTAACAGCAATTATGTCAACGAGCACGCAAATTCGTGAAAGGAGCATTCCCTGTTTTGTGTTTGTTGTTGCTACCGTTTTTTTGTTGTTGTTGTTGTTATTGTTGTTGATTACATTTCGCAATTAAGAAGATTTTAATATGCCTCATAATGACATAAAACTAATGCATAATTTTACAACTCATCTGAGTACACGAACACATACACATACATACGCACACGAAAACGTAGGCACCCACAAGAGCCATCAAGTGCAATATGGCCCAGTAGGACTTTTTGAAAGAACTGAGCTCCAAACAGCTTAGATTAGTATTAAGTGAAATCAATTCTTAACACTTACTATGAGAAGCATAAAGGGAAGTAGTTCCATCTCAACACATTGCAAAAGAAGCCTAAAATGAAGTTCTTCAAACGCAATTTACAACAGTTATAAGAAAACTTCAACTTTTAGTGTTCAGAACGTGTTTCTAATATCAAAAAAATATCTGTAGATGGGCTACTAGAATGCTTCCAAGTTCTACTGGGTTTGTTCTACAAGTGTGTGTGTGTGTGTGTATGTGTGTGTAAGTGTTCTTGTTCTGTCAGCCATTTTCTACATTTCGAGAAAACCTATACAAACAAAACACAATACAACTGTACATAAATACATACACATATACTACAATACATATGCACACATATGCATAAATCCGCTGACTTATGCGTGTTTCCGTATCCGGGATGTGCCTTTTTGTCGTTTTTTATGGCAGATTGTAAAGTATCTTGTTAACATATTTGAAACATTAACCAAGAAACTACAAACAAGCATCCATCCACCCTCCTCTACTGCACGGTGGGAACTAAGAAGAGCTCAGCGTAGCTGAGCGCGCCATCGCCTGTCGACAACTTACAGGCAAAAGTACAAATTAATTAGTTGGCCAAGGCGCACAACAGAAGCCAAAATAGCAGCAACATCACCGAAAGTGGAAGCAGCCGCCACAGCAACAGGAATTTCAAACCCATACTCTTTATGTGCATAATATATGTATCTAGTATATTTGCATGTTCTGCAAAACTTCTGAAATCCGGTGTAAAGGATTGTGTTTCCTAGAACGAACAAAAGACGTGATTCACTTTAGCTATTTTGGCACAAGCACGACAATCTCTACTACAAGCGAGTGAAGGGAAAGTAAATAAATACTTGCTGTTCTATTAATTTATAGTTTGTAGAAAATGAGATTTCGCAATGCTAATTAGTTAAAATAGGGTCAAAAGGGAAATCGCCATTTAGTAGAAGTCAAACTTCGAACTTCAAAACCGATCTCAATATTTAAATACAAATTTAGTACACACTACATGCAGAGTATTATATATTTGCGGAGGTATTGCACAGCTTTTAAATAAATTATATTCGAGTTAGGGCGACTCATTGTGTTTATATATATATATGTATCTGTTTCCTTTAATCTTTCCAATATTGGTTTGAAAATTTGAAACAAAACATTCTAGTTAGAATGATTTCGATTCGGATTCGTTTCGCCCCCATGAAAACTATTTAAAGCAATTAAATCGTGATTATTTAATTATTATTAATTATTTTTTGTATTTCGATAAAGATGTACACCTCGATAGTTCACCTGTCTACGTTCTGACGAATCATTATAAAATTTCATCGTTGCATAGCAACAGACAAGTGTGATGAGTATTTCAATGAAGAGTATTTAAGTAAATGTTTTCATTTGATTTATATGTACATATATACAAAGTTTAATACAAGGCTAAACATTGAAAACTGAATTAATAAAACAACATACATTTCTTTGCTGTTGTATGCTCTGGATAATACTTGCATTACATGTACAGTGCACCCTGACTGTGTCCATCTGGTTAGCTAAAAAAATGATGTTATTGGTAACTGGTTCCGTAGATACAGCGTGAAGCTCTACCAATGAATTAGAAAATTTCTCGAGCCAAAGTTTCTTCCAAGCAGATTCGAGATTTATTTTAGTAACATCTTCCCATGAATTTGTAATTATTCTAAGACAAGCAACGATGTGGAAGTGTTCCTTCCTCTCTTTTAGAGTGAGATTGGTTTCGTCTGTGACTTCAAAGTTAGAAATAACTTGCGAGTCCATAGGTTGAAATATTGGAGTGGTATAAGGAAGCAAAAAATGAATTTTGATTATTTGTAACTATTCAATGAGATAACTTTGTATGTCTAGTGAATGGGAAAGAGCATTGTCCACAAAAAGCAAGGCCCGAAGTGGTATGTCCATTTTAATAATTTTTTTTTTAAAGACGGTCCAAAAACTTTTTTGACCCTATTAGTAAAGAAGTCATGTGTCACCCAGCTTTACTGTTCTACCTTCAGCACACTTAGTTTGCTCTTATCGACAATGATAGACAAGGCGACAAGAGAAGACAAGCATTGGCTTGTGGTCGCGTACTGATTTCTCCTCTGCTGTTATATGGGTTCGCTTGGGTATCTTTTTCGTAAAATGGGCCGTTTCTTCACAATTAAAATACTGCTGGGGCAAGTAACCCTCATTATCCACAAGCATCTTGAAGTCGCTGACGAAGTTCTCTGGTGTCCTAGCGTCGGAGCTCGCTGCTTCACAGTGTCTAACAATGCTGTTGATGCTAATACGCTTTTAAAATTTTCTAAACCACCTCTTACTGGTTTTGAACACTTCTTCTTTGGCTGCGGATGTTCCTGAAGACTTCTTTGACACCCTTTTTGAAGCATTTACTTCCATAATTTTAACCTTATTCTTAAGTACGGTCGAAATCGTTGATTTTGATAGGTAGAATGCACGTCCCAGATCAGCTACGCCAAAACCTTGCTTATTTGTTCAATGAATTTATGCAACATTTGTATTATTATTTTTGGTATTTCATTCTGCGAGTCTTCTTTGAAGACATCTTTGTATTTTCAATTATTTTTTTTACAAAATAAAATCTAGGACATATGTATCCATCAACACGTCTGGTTAGGTGTACGATCACAAGTGAAACAACGATAACACAAAAAAGAAAGCTAAACACAGACTGAACAGCTTTATACACAAATCGGTAATTCCCCTTTCATGCTTGTTCGCTTTACGAAACTTCGTTCGTTAAGCGAATCGATTTTGTCTTTTTATTTTTCATCGCAATGCGGAATATTTGTTATGCGGGGAGTTCGTTAACCGAGGGTCCACTGTATTTGTAATGAACCATTAAAAACCAAAAAAAGAGCGCTGCTTCAGGATACCTCATTGAACCCTAAATTTGTATGTGGAATATATTCCTGTCCGGAATCGTGTGGAATATTTTAGTGGGATTAGTACAAGATACAACAAATTTGTCATTTCAAGCTCAACTGAACCATAACAAAATGTTTTTCTTACAAAAACACAGAAAGGGTGATATATTTGAATGGTAGCAAACTCTTCTAGTGATCCGATATGGACCTATAGTTTATAAGAAATAACATATGAAACACCCAATTAGGCGTGACGCTAAAATTGCAACAGAAACTCAAAAACAAGAACAGGTTTTTGTTGGGTTCTTTCCTTTATGGAGTAATTATTTCGTTCATTAAACACTAACCTAAACAAGAAAGAAAATCACAGTCGGGCGTAACCGACTGTAAGAGGCCCTGTACCAGTGCAGGTCGCTTAAAAAACATATTAAATGTTTCCCTAGCTTATGACTAAACACATGACCACATCTCACTGCACGACTAAGTGCCTTTTAAAACATTTTTTTATGTATGAAACGAAAAGGGGGGTCGTTCAAATTCAATTGCTTATAAAATCGTCATTTATTATCCGATTTTGATGAACTTTTCGGATTTTGGCTAAGAAGGACAATATCTCTATACTGGCATACTTACTTTTTTTTGTGCCGAAGAAATTTTTACCCTTGGTGGTGATTTTAAGGGGAAGGGGGGGGGGGGGGAGGGGCAAGTTTTTAAATTAAACTTGTGAAATTCCGGAGCAGTCCTAGTCGAATGCAAAAAACACGAAGTCTCTATCTATTACCGTTTCCGAGATCCTTTCGTTCATACGGACGGCCAGACGGACGGACGGACGGACAGACATGTCTATATCGACTCCTCTATCGCTCCTGACCATAATGGGGGTAACTTTGGTGGGTCTCCGATTATTATTTCTACCTGTTACATACATTTGCACAAAACCAATAGGCTCTTGTACCTTCGGTACAGGGCCTAAAAAGAGGCAAATAGGATTTACATATATAGAGCTTCAAGTTCTTGTTGTTCATAGCGAGATAGATAGACATGTGAATATCCACTTTACTTTTTGCAGAGGGCTTCTCCTTTTAGACGTCAGAATTGGACCTTTATAGATTATTTAATTAGGATTGACATAAGATACAACAGATTTGACAACTAAAAAACTTTGGTCATACAAAAAGACAGAAAGGTGGGCTAGATTTGTATGTAGATTAGTCCTCTTCTAGTGGAATAATTAATAAGAATTAACGTTAGATAAATTTGGCTTTTATAGCTAAATCACCAACACTAATACGAGGGTTAGGTTTGGCACCTACATTTTTTATTACAGTCAAAATTAACTTTAAATTCAAATTGGTGGCTTCTTATGGAGCCAACTACAGTCAAAGTTTAATGTCACGGAAAGAGTCTAGTGATATCTGCCTCAATAACTGAGATCTAATTTAAAAAATTTTTTGAAACATTGGGACAAAGATACTTAGCAGCTGGTGATTACAATGCAAAACACACGTACTGGGGATCAAGACTTGTAACTCCGAGAGGTAGGCAGTTATATAAATTACTTATGAATGAAATTGCATCTATGGATATTTCCTCCCCGGGGCAGCCAACTTACTAGCCTGCTGATAGGTCAAAAATACCTGACCTTATTGATTTTGGGGTTACTAAAAATATAAATCGGAAACTAATAGTTGCTACAACAAGCTATGAGCTTTCAACTGATCATTCTCCCCTAATATTTTCTATCTGCACCGTATAAATTAACTTCTTTACGTAAAAAATTGGCTTAAATACAAAAAAAAATTAGTAGCCATATCAACATTAGCCCTTCTATTATTTGACTGACATTGATGATCACATTAAAACATTTTAAGGACGATTATAAATACTGTTGCAATGGCCTCCACACCACAAAACGTAAAACCTCAAAAAAAATAAATATTTGACAAACTCACATATTGAAAGGCTTGTTACAGAGGCGATATAAAGGGATTGGCGAAAACACTGATCTCCAGTGTCAAAATTTAAGCTAAAAGATGCTGAAACAGCTTTAAAGCACAAAGAGGACTGCGAACAAATTAATGTGCAAGGCTGTGTATGGGCTAAAAACACCAACTGACGAAGAGCTTCCAATAAGAAACGAATATGGCGATTGGTCTCGCACGGAAGAAGAAAAAGTAATTCTTTTGCCCAGCACATAAGCAAAGTTTTTTGAGCCAACTCTGCTTCAAATGGACGTACTCAACGTACTCAATAGCATTTCGACAATGACGAAGCAAATTTGTATGTCTACTGAATATTTATATCTATGAATTGATAACACAATAAAAAACAGAATTTAATCGAAAAAGTCTCCAGGTATTGATGAAATTACTTCTAAAATGATAAAAGATTTCCCCCTTGTGGCTATTGAATGTTTAAAAGTTATATTAAATTCTATTTAATGGTATGTTGAAAATAGGAAATTTTCAAAAGGACTGAAAAAAGCCAATTGTAAAAATGATCCTTAAGCCGGGTAATGATCGAACTAAGGTAGCATCCTATAGATCGATTAGTTTACTTACTTGCCTTTCAAAACGAGAAAATACTCGTTGATAAACTTGCGCCATACCTTCAAGATCATAATATAATTCAGGTACCTCAATTTGAGTTTCGGGAAAATCACGGCACTGCTAACAAGTTAACCGTTTTACCAATGAAATAAGAAACACTTTTGAAAAGAAAATGTAATGTTCAGCAATTTTTCTCGATATTTCTCAGGCATTTGACAAAGTATGGCATAGAGGACTTATATACAAAATAAAGACACTTGTACCACCTAATGTACATCGCATACTAGAGTCATACTTATCAAATAGAATGATTGCTGTTAAATATAATAATGTCAAGGAAGTGTACTAGGCCCGTTTCAGTATGTATTAAACACAGCTGACTTGCCTGTAGCTTCTTGATTTTTATTCATTTGCCGATGACACAGCCATACTAAGCCATATCTAGGCGCCCACTTAAGGCGGGTGGATGAATGCAAACATGTTACTTTTACTCTTCATCATAACACTTGTCCCCCAGTTAGCTTAAACAATGTTTGGATTCCGCAAACGTCCGATGTTATATATCTAAACAGACGTCTTACCATATCAAGACAAAAAAGAATGCAATAAATATTAAAGCCAGCAATTTCCATTGGTTAATTAATCATAAATCGCCTCCAAGTCTCGATTGCAAAGTATTATTGTATAACAGGGTCTTTAAGTCATTTTGGATGAATGGTATTGAATTATGGGGAAATGCCAGTCTAGTAACATTGATACTAAGAACTGAAAATGTACATAAGGACTTAGAAGTTCCTTTTGTTAAAACTGAAATTGAACGTCTTAAACTCAAATATTCGAGTAAGTTTTTAAGGCATCCTAGCCCACTTGCTAGATGTCTGACGAATACAGCAACGATTCACGTCTTCGGCGAAATGATCTTATTAAGCCACATAAGACGCTCAGAACTTGATTTACTGTCAATGGCGAACGATGTAGTATCTCGTGAAGAACGGGGAGGCTACGTGTAGTAGTCAATGACAGGAAGTCAATTTTCTGAGCTCACTATAAATTCAAATATTAGAATTATTTGCTATATCTTACAGTTATATTGTTCTATCATTTTTTAGTTGTATTTTAGAATTTAAGATATAAAAACTTATTGTTGGATTCATATTTTGAATAGAACTTTAAATGGTCAATTAAGCAAATAAAACAAATTTAATTCAAAAATCTAGAAAACTTTAAAACTGCCCATTATATCGGTCATGGCGCGTTCATTTATCCAAATGTTAGCATAGGGGTAGATCCCGTATTCACACACAGACACATGGACAGTGCAATATCGTCTTATTATTTTACGCTGATCAAGAATATATATATACTTTATGGATGTTACAAACATATTACATAATGAAAGATTTTGTAGCTTTCTAAAGCGAGCTACGCACACAAAACCTGGCAACGCAAAGGACTCGAATGGCATTGCTTATTGCGATGGTGAATAAAAAATGAATACATTTATAAAAATCTTTTGCTGGAACGGCAACGGAGTAAACAGTTGGGTTGCTTCGTGAAAAAGCATAATATAGATATCTTGCTACTAAGTGAAACCCGTTTATCAGGACAGTACGCCCAAATTTTACGGGTACAGCTCATACCCAGCTTATCACCCCAACTCATATATGCATAAGAAGTAATATTGAGCACTTTGCCACGCAACCCGTTCAAATCAGCAGAGTTCAACTGACCACAGCAATATTTGAAACAGCCATTGGTAATATAGGGTTTTGAGCAATTTATGCCTACTAGATTCAAATGAACCAGTAACAAATTTGTCTCACTTTTCGGAGGACTGTAAAGCGGGTGACTTCAATGCTAAGCGCAGGTTATGGTGTAGTCTGAGAGGTAAAAATAAAGGTAAGGAACTAGCACCAATATTCTAGCAGCAGGAACTCCCACCAACTAGCCTTATCGTGGAAACAACCAGCCAGGATGTCTTGACCTTGGGGTGTAGGAATGCATTTACTGCCTCACTGGAAACTAAATATTGAAGACCACATGGACCTGACCTCGGACCATTTACTTATCATCATCATGATTGATGCAGCATCCATGACATACCCTTCATCGATGAAGCTTGAATATCCTAGCTCAAATATTGTTCTTTTTTAGAGGTATCTAAGCAATGAAATTTATCCGGATATAGAGCTGAAATCTACTGATGATATACTCTTCGCACTTGACCTATTCACCAGCAAATTATATGAAGCAGGTAAATCTTGTCGCTCTCTTATGTTGGAAGCGCTGATTAAGAAGAGTATACTTATGCACGCACCAGCCTATGGGTAAGGCAGAATGGCTAAGGGCTCCTTTTGAACTTAAAGAAGCTCTTCAGAAACAACGTTCTAATTTCTTTCTTGGACATAGACAAAGATGCATCTTTTTCATTGTGGAACGCAGCACGAAGTGCAAAGCGTCAAACTTTGCGTCAGGTCCCATTGCAAATGGGAAGTGGAAAATGGTGTCGCTTTGAAAACGAGCAGGCTAACGTATTCGCACAATACCTTGCTGAGTGCTTCAGTCCATCCAACCTTGCCTCAATCATGTCTGAACTAGTCAATCATCTTTAGAATCTCCACTGCAGATGAACCATCATAAAAGGTCTTATTAAGAATAAAGCTTCTGAGCAAGATAAAATATGCAACGCTAACTTAAAAGCTTCGTTCTTTTCTTTTTGGTAACGCTGTTCCATGCTATAATAAAAGTCTAATACGGCTTGGAAAACGGTGTCCGGCAAACCGGAATGAAATTCTGAATTATACCGACCGATCAGTTTTTTTTGCTTCGCATTCGTCGTCGTCGATATTCAAGAATTTTTTGATAGAGTATGGCACAACGGTTTGCTCTCGAAAATAAAGGACAACCTCCCTGCTCAATTTTTCTTAACGCAGCGTTCCTACCAGGCGGAACGCTTGTTTTTTTGTACAAAATACGTGCAAGTGTATCCCACAAACCAGCGTCCTAGGACCGTTGCTCTTCAACCTTGTCGTTTTTGACCTCCCAACTTCTGAAATATTCATATCAAACTACACCATTCCGATATCAAAAATGGCCTAAACAATTTCTAGTTTTTCGGTGGTGGTTGTCTTAATTGTTTAAAGCTTATCTAAATATTTGTGTGTAATTCTATGCAGCTACTTATTGAGTACTCTGGAAGGGCGACTCAAATACAATACATTGAAAATTCTAACCATGCGAAATTGTTAAATTTTTTCTTTCTTTTGGGAATAAAGTTCTGCTAGCCCTAATAATTTTTTCTCTTTGACTTTTCCAAACAGAATGAAAGCCATTAGAAAATTAAGTAAATGCAAAAATGTTGTGCATCAGACACAGAAGAAAAAAATGAAGTTTTCATAAACTCCGACTACTAAGTGCTTGGAACACGCCACGTTGATTGGATTAATTATGTTAATGATACTTTAAACACTTTTCATAAGGCTGCATTTAGCGTTCATTTTCCTTTACTTGCTCTCAATTCGCTTTTCTATTTAGTTTGCCAAGGCTCTATAATAATTTGCGCTTTCCACGCGGAACTTATTAAACTCATCACTCAAGAGCTCGCTGAGTTTGGCACAAAACGCTTCTAACACTTCTGAATTATGAACACGCTCTAAAACGTCACTCGAGAGCTTTGGCGCTCTGGAGACCATCTACTACCGGTCTATACTGCTTTTCCGACTTTGTATTTGCTTTCGCGCCAACACCCGGTGAAAGGCGTTTCACGTTGGCTGCTAAATTATTTGAGACAAGGAGCACTTGGAGTAGCCCGGTGAGTGCCAACGGTGGCAGCAAATGCAGAAAGGCGGTGGCGCGGCAAGGTGAATCGCACGGGTTGGGGCGTGCATCGGCATTTGCAAGTACATAGTTCGACAGACTGAAACTTTTGGCCAACTTCCTCTTTGGTAGTTCCTCTTGTAATTTGTGTTTCTTTTTAATCATTTTTTCTTCCTTCTGCTTGCTTTGCCGCAAACTTTGTAGCAAACTTAAAATACTAAAAATTGTTTGTTCTTTTGGCGTTGGCGGCGTTTCATGTAGCATTTTGTAAACTAAAGCCGTGGGCCGTGACGTTCGTCACCTTTCCTCCACTCAGCCGCAGTGCACCCCTCCGCACACAACCACCTAAGCGAGAACATTATCGCACTGAAACTTGCACAAAGCCAAGCGCATAAATTTTCTAATATGAACCTAATGTTTGCCCTGAGGTGTTTTTTATTGTATTTTCGCTATCGTTTCTTTTATGTAACGACCTCGTAAAATTTTCACTTTTCACACAAAACTTTTCGAAAGACGGCAATATGCCCCTTCCCCTGCAGTTGCATATCTTGTCATGGGAGATTTTGTTCGCATTATTTTATTTTTTGTTGTTGTAAAAAATCCTCACATCTTTATGAAGCATAATGAAACACAAAGAACAATTATCTCACTCATTCGATAGAAACACGCATAAAATTTAATGACATGAAATCGTTTTTGCTTGATAAATATCTTTGTTATAGTAAGTGGTTGGAGAATTTGGATGAACATTGAGAAATGTGAGTTTATATGTAAGCAGCAACTACGACTAATTGATCCTTGCTTAAATTTATCTTTATAAAGTTGATATACTTTCCATCTTCCCATCTCAAATGGTTTCAAAGACATTAGTTATCAAGCATAGACTTACCAAATGAAAAAGTTGGCATAATTAGCTGCTTTTTTATCGACTGGAATCTGCATTATTAAATAAGTTATGTACACTGGGCCTTATTGTTTTTTTTTTTTTGACATAAATTAAAAAAAAAAATTTTTTTTATAAGCACTGTATGTGTAATAAGTATAACTTTCAAGCCAATCTGACCACGCACATCCTTACTGTCCATATAGGGACAAATTGTTACCAATTAATATTTAAAATATTTAAAGCAACCAAACAACCCCCGACACGATTGTTCAGACACAGTTCATGCTCGCTGTAAACTTCCACTAAGTTTCGATGACCTTCGGATGCAGTGTCCTTTATATTAAAGTAATGAAGAGGAACTCCCATCTAAAACACTTTGTCTGGTACGAAATTCGACATGTTCGATGCAGTATTTACTTTTGTTGTTATAGTATGAACCAAAGGACGCAGCTCATGTAAAACACTCATTATTAATTCATGGTCCTATTATTTGGAGCCAATATCTAAAGTATGTACTCGACGGATCTTCTTCTAAATCCCATCATTATATCTTAAATAGATGATTCTTTTAATGGGTTTGGCGTTGTCCATGTGAATCACGATTCATAATTCTTAAAGGAGTTTTAAGGTATGATTTTTTATGAGTTGAATAATGATTCCTGATGTCTTTTACATGTATAAAAAATCTTATTCCTCAGCGTTGAATAGTTGCTTTTGTTTATTTTTTTATTTAATAAATAAGGCGCAAATTAGTTAGCATTAACATCTTTGTGTCTTTGCTTAAAAATTTCGCCAGTAACGTCTTTGTAAAAGGTGGTTGGGTCTAGCCGTAGCTAGGGGGATGCCAAGACGGTTGTAGTGCGCCATCAGTCGGTCTTTGTATCGAATACTATGAAAGGAGATCTGATTTCTACCAGTTACAGGTTTCTATGATGAACCGAATTTCGGACTTCATGTCATTCTTCGCATGGTGTAATTTTACAGGGCCTGAATTTTTCTCCGGTTTGTGTATGCGGCCAGATCTGTATGGCGCACCTCCACAAGGGGCCTATGACCTGTAAATACATGGCTCTTTTATATTTAAGCGGAAACTTGCTGTGTACAGGGCAAACAGAAATAGACCAACACGAACACGAGGTACACGAACTGGATGGATGGAGGACAGCTCTGTCCGCACTTTGACTCTGAAGGAGCGTCCTTCCAGAAATGATTGGATCAGTTCAAAATAATGCGAAGGTAATCCGTTTTGACTTTAGCAAGCAGTCTTTAATGCCACACTCGACCGAAAGTTTGAGCAACGTCCAAAAATTCAGCGCAATACATTTTTTGCAACTTTTTAAATGGGCCATGGCCAGTGCGAAATCCAAACTGGAGGTACGGGACTAGATTAGCTATAATTCCACATCTCCGGGAAGTTCAGCAATACCACAATGGCATTGAATATCAATATTAAGTTTCTGATGTTTCCTCTATGGTGAATGGTGAGGGAGGTAAATCCATTTGCAATGGAAATTCTAGAATGGATAGAGACTTAGCAATGTCAAAATTTGTTACAAAACCGTGTGGGTGAAAGCGATCCTCAATGTATTCTGCAAAGACCCTAGCTTGTTCAGCATCTAAACAACACCAGACCTCATTAGTGTTCAGCAGCGCCACTTGTCGTAGGGCTAGGCACTTTGGGTTTATGGCCGCCTTTCAGAGAAAAAAGGTCCATCTCTATGTGTAGCCAGTAAATCGTGAAAAACTTTTGCACGTTGAAGCTGCTGCTCGTGATAAAGTCGATCAGCGGATCACCGCCAGTCGACAGAAGAGTACACGAGTAGGTTTTGCGCAGTCGCCGCTTGTTGCTTCATAAGGTGAAGAGTTCAGGTATTAGCTTGTCCATGGCATCATTATGTCGACAGGGTGTTGCTCTTGGGCTAAGATTCGACGAAATTGGTTTGTCTCTAATGTAAGGGAGAACACTAGTCGATTTTAGAGCTTAAAAATGTATATTATTTTTGAAGTTCTCGACCTGCAAGAGAAAATCGGTTTAGGTGTTTTGGGGATTAGAATGGATTAATTTTGGGTCAAAATAATATTATATTATACGATTCATTTAAAGTAAGTATTATTGTTTCGATATTTATGCATTCCAAAACCGTTCATCCTACCGTTACGTAGCAGAGCACGCGGGGTCAACTGAAAATCGTAGCATTCCATTATAAATCAATTATTATAAGATTGGAGTTGAACAATTTATTTCACGGCGATACTTCACTGCTACAAAAGAATGACAACGAGGGGGCGTAGCGACGTAAACCGGGTCAGCTAGTAATTTTATTCGCAATAAATATCATTTCTAACTTATGCTAGCCTCAGTTATGGAACGCTATCTGAAAGAACAACGCATTGAAATTAACGATCTTTGGATTTTAAATTCCAAGTTGCAAAATTAAAAAACCATCTACTCGATCGAGATCTATATCACTTTTAACATTACCAGTGACACGCAGTGAATGGATCAGTTTCCTCGATCTCATGTGCATTTTGGGAGTCTCATTCCATATTTAAATTATGGAATGAGGCTATCAAAATCCGATTCATTTCTACGTGTTTTTTTGCAGTTTATGAGCCGGCGGCATCATTAGACCAAATTTCTTTGAAGATGGCAATGGAAAGACTAAGATGGCCAGACATCTATTATGAGATGTCATAACAGTTTTTATGTTGGATCACAGGCTTTGGACAACAATGCATCAGTAATTTGCACCTAGAATGTGCAATTTGACTATTTTAGTTAGGTCTTCACAAAGGATAGAATCTATGAGAATGATCCAAAAACCATTCCCTAGTTAAAACTGAACATTGAATCGGTTATTCGCACTATTCTGGTCAATACTCTTTAAAATGTCATCTGACGGAGTGGCGATGCACAGATATCCACTTTTTCATAATTTTTTTCAACAAATCCATTAAAAATATTTTATATTATTTATTTTATTAGTCGGAGAAAAAATAAGCTAGTCGAAGTACTTATTCTACGAAGACGAAGTCGCGGACATCATATAGTTTCTTTTATATTTTATAATTTTTTTATATTTTGTGTGTTTCACATTTGGTGTGAATAGTATAACAATGTATGACGTACTATAAAAATTAATTAATTAAAGATTAATTAAGTGAGCTATGCAAAATTAACAATGTTTGTGTTTACTCTGTTAGAGATATGTTTCTATTTTTGGGGTGCCACGATTTGCAATACCTAATTTATTTTCTTTTACATAAATAAATAATAAATAAAAGTAATTTGTCAAAGGTCAAAGTTATTTTTCGCATTCGACTAAGTGAATTAAAGAATTTGTTGCGAATAATTTCACGAATTGTATAATTCTATTCTTGGAAAACAAACATGAAAGCTGGTGCATGGTGCAAAACATTTCCGCGCTCAAGGATATAAATAGGAATTTATTTCCAATGCTATTCCCAGCAGTGGCCATGCTGTAACCGAAGAAATGATGAAGTTCGAACTTGCAATCTCATTTCGGAAGTGGGCGGTGGGAGTGTGTTGCCGATGAGTGCTGGAGATGGCTGTGGCAACTAAACTAAATCATGCTCGAATAAAATTGATGAAGGTCAAATTCTGCTTGACTCTGTGGTGATAAATGAGTGGTCAGCAGAAGACTCACAATCACATACACTCCCAATTGCCAGAAAACAAAATAATACCTACACAGTGACTGACTCATGTTCACGTAGATGATGTTAGCAAGCCCACTATAAACACGCATAGTCGAAGATGCACACGTGCTTCGCATACTAAAACTATCTCGTAGACACACTCGAGAACGTACGATGAAGTGACTCTGTAGCAGCAAAGGAGGGATGCTGCTGGAAAGTCGAAATCGAAACAGAATATTAAGAAATCTTGTTGTGACTATTCGTTAAATTTATTGTTCGTTTGTCGGTGTTAATACACGCGATTGTCTGCTACAGATAAAAAAATATTCGTGATGAAGTAAGAACCAAGCGACGTAAGCCTACACACAACTCACACTCTGAATAAATGATTGACGGTTTATCATATTGTGAAATACTGCCGGACTTTCTTGAAGATTTTTTTTTATAAAGTAAAGAAATATGTTTGAAATATGTCTGTGAACCTTTTTTTTTTAAATATTTTTTGTCTTTCCGTATGTTTGTTTGTTCGAGCTAAGTATTGGCTGAAGCGATTATGATAGGACTTTTGTTGGCAGATAAAAGACTTATAGAGGGTATTTTAATCAATCAGGAGAAGGCTTCAGCCTATATACGCCTTTCAATATAATGAAAACTAAAGTTTGAGACTAATCAAATTATTGCCTTTCTACATTTTCAAGACCATTTTTTGGCATATAACACATCTTTATCCTAGTTACAAGTTAAACCGCAACAATACTGAAGTAGGCTTTTGTCACTAGTATGTACTGCCATCCACAGTGATTTAAAAATATTTGTACGATACGAAATGAAGACAGGGATACAGAAAGCAGTCAAAGTAAGAACTACATTAAAAAGTCTGCGCGAATTCAAATAAGTCAGATGTGCATGGCGGTATTCGGAAACGTGTAACCTACTTCCTTATTGGGCCTTTGTTCGATTTTTGTTTACTTCACTGAATTCATGAAACTCGAGTCACTATTTAATTGCATACAATCGTGAATATGCTTAGATCAGAATTTCTTTATTTTGATTCATCAAATAGGAATATGGCGAACTCATCTTATATTCAAGTAAAAGTCCTTACTTGCAAGTCAAATGAAGATACATTTATTAATTGAAATAAGTTTACTGCGATCTTAAGGCCAGAATAGTTTCTCTTACTTTTTTGTGATTCGATCGCCTTTTAAATTGTTATATAATAAAGGGCGTTTTATTTTTCAGTTACATAACTTTAAATTAAAACAAAGCAAAGAAAAATGTTGTTTATATTAAATAAACTGGTTTTTTTTGGATAGATATTTTTATTACATAACTATTTAGATATGATTTCTGCCATGTGCCGTACAAGGCGCAATCTGCAAGTCAAATTTTCACCAATTTTCTCCAAATTGGCCAATCTTGGTGGCCAATTAATAGGACCATTGCGTGAAATTAGTCGGTCATCAAAAGTTTCTTTGAGTAAATGCATTATAACGTGCGCTGTATGGCATGTGCCTCCGTCCTGTTGGAAACACATGTCAGCAAGATTAATGTCAGCTAATTGACTTCTAATCATGTCACTGTATCGTTTCTGGCCATCATCGGTTTTGAAGACATATGGACCAATGACTCCGTCAGCCCATAAAGCGCACAAAACAGTAATTTTCTGTGGACGTAATTGTGAATTATCTTCACTCCATTAGAACCATTATTTTGATTAAAATTTCAACATATTACAAGTGTAAATCTTTCAATAATGAAATGCCAAACAAAACTACACAAATGAAGCTGTTAAATCGGTTGTCAAATAAAGCAGTGTTGGGAAATACAAGCTGTGAACCTCTAAAAACACTGTAAATCATAACAACTTTTCTGAGACAAATTTCTAATAGAGAAAAGTTACGAACCCCCAGATCAATTGGACGATTTTTTGTTAGGTGTCAGGTCGAATGACTGTATTAACTGAAGCCTACGCTTGTTCATACGAATTTTTTTACTGAATATCCATCGAATACACAGAAGACGATGATTAATTTGGGTATTGCACGATGAATACAGAAAGCTACACTCCTGCATATAACGGCTATTGTTCTAGGATTAGTAAAAATAAAATTATCGGATTGTTTTGATTGAATAATTATTTTCTAATATTGCTTAAGGTAGATCAAGATTCTAGTATGTGTTGCATATCAACGGAAAATTGGGTGCGGAATGCGTTGCAGCAACACTTGTTCCAATTAATTTGAATTTCCTTAAAATTTTCTGAATTTCCTAAAGTTTTGATGGATCGAGCCAATTCGGAACCTACCACCACGACATTGGCTGACGTTGAATTTGATTAGGTGTGCATGGAAATAGATTAATTTTGTACTTACAGATATTTTATGGTGTTTTATGATATTGATTTTGGGGGTATCCATAGTGTTTAAGAATTTTTGTCAAGCTTTGAAGTTGAGTAGTTATGTTTGAGTTCTGATGTTGGAATATTTGTTATTTGAAGGATGTTGGTGTTGATCGAACGCTTTCGAATGGATTGATGCATTAAAGAGCGTTTTTTAGTTTATTTAAAACGGATTTGGGAGCGAAAACGTCCATATATGACGTAATCTATTTTAGCTGTTAGAGAGCGATGTCCAGAGAAACGGAGAGAGGAGAACCGCCTTCTTAGACGGAAGACAAAGAAGCAAAAAAGGCAGGAGTTTGAGGAAGTTGAAATGTTACGTGAAAGAAACGAAACTGGAAAATTGTATCAAAAGGACAAGCGTCTGACTAAAGGTTTTAAGCCAGGAGTAACTTTCTGTAAGGCTGAAAAAGGTTACGGATGAACAGGAATCACTGAGATTATGGAGGAGTCATTTTTCTAACCTACTTCGAGGCGATGAAGCGCACAAGTCCGCCAATAGAAAAATGACACCAGAACCACCAGTTAATGATGGCACTATTGTTGAGCCATCGAACTAAACCGAGGTTGATTTAATTATTAAAAAGCTGCTGCTGCCAGCAGAGTTATTCAAGACCGGTGTCGAAGAGTTGGTTAGGAGTAAGCAGTACCAACTTTTATGCTATATATGGTCCGATGAATGCATACCCAATGACTAGAATCTCAATGCTCTCTGTCCTATCTTTAAGATAGAAGACCGCGAAGTTGGCGGCAACTACGGCGGAATAAGCCTTCTTTCCATCGGATATAAGAATCTGTCGCGCGTATTTTGTAATTGGCTGAAGCCATATACGGATTCTTGGAAAAGATCCGAGAGTTTAACAAACCCACAGACAACCTATTTGTCGACTACAAAGCCGCATTCGACACACCGATATGATCGAAGTTTTTCGACGCCCTGTCTGCACTAGGTATCCCGGCAAAGATCGTTCGTCTTTGCACGACGACACACAAAGCATTGTCAGGGTGGGGAAAAACATCTCCGACCCCTTTGATAGCAAGAGAGGTTTCAGAGAGGGCGATGTTCTGTCGTGCGATTTTTTCAATCTTCTGATGGAATACATCCTACGCCAGTGCCCGTACATACAGAGTATGTCGGGCTCAATCTTCCAAAAGGAAGTGATGCTGCTCCCGTACGCCGATGACATCGATATCATAGGCAAGCACGTACGGCGAGTCAGCAAGGCGTTCTCAGAGAATAAAAAACAGGGTCTAGCGGTGAATTAGGACAAGACGAAGTACTTGGTGTCTTCTCGCACTCCGTCAATGCGTTTTGGACGGTCAGTGACGATGGAGAATTTCAACTTCAGTGTTGTAGAAAACTTCGTCTATTTTAACTTCGAGATAACCAGCAACAACAACGTAAGCCTGGAGATCAGATGCTTTTTTGGGTTAAGCAAGCAAATGAGAAGTAAAGCCCTCTCTCGAAAGACGAAAATCAAAATATATTAGACTCTGGTACTCCCGGTCCTATTGTATGGCACAGAGGCATGGACCGTGATTGAGTGTGTTGAAACAGCGTTGAAAGTCTTTGAGAGGAAGATTCTTCGCAGGATTTTCGGTCTTATTAGAGTCGGCGACGAGTGTAGGTCCCTTATGAACCACGGGCTGTATGAGCTATTCGATGAGGTTGCCATAGTCCACTGCAATTAAATTCCAGGGACTGGTGGATGAAGGAGCTCCAGCACGCATGTTTTACATGGGGGTGGACGCCTAAATAGATGCAACCGGGCACGCGTTGGAATGACCAGGTATGGAGGGATCTCTCCGTACTTGGCATTCAAAACGACTTTCGCCAGCGCGCCTAAATGCGGCCATGACCGAAAGATAGTTGACGGCCATTTAAGTAAGTAAGTTATCTTCTTTAGATATAATTGTATCTTTTGCAACTTTTATAAGTTTAATGATATGTGAATTTTCTAACTGTATTTACTATTTAGAGTTAATCATAATATTGTAATTGAAGCGACTAAACGTATATTTGGATATTGTTGCAGATGCTCCCACTCCAACTCTATCAAAGGCTTTTGAAAAATCAAAGGTGATGATTGATGTATGTTGTTTAGGAAGTCAGCTTACATTTATTTCTGATGTAAAAGATTATTTTGCGTTCTAAACCACCAGAGTAAGTCTCTTGGCTATTATTTTAGTCTTGACTTTGAGATACCTTTTGTATTGTTTAGTTTGAAGAATAGATTTGTATTTGGCGTGTATTCTAATAGTCTAATTTGAACCTCTTAGAATTTTTAGGACCTGTACCGAAGGTCCAAGAGCATATTGGCGTTGTGCAAATTTATGTAACAGGTAGAGGAGTGATAGAAGAGTCGATATAGCCATGTCCGTCTGCCCTTATGTCCGTCCATATGAACAAAAGGACCTCGGAAATGGTAATAGACAGAGACTTCGTTCTTTCTACATTCGATAGGACTTCGCTAGAGTTTAATGAGTTTATTTTAACATTTTTCCCCTTCCCCCTTCCCCATAAAATCACCATTGAGGCTAAAAATTTCTTCGGCACAAAAAAAAATTAAGTATGCCAGTATAGAGATAACGTCCCTTTAAGCGTATAATCAATGACGATTTTATAAGTAGTTGAAATGGAACGACCTATGCTTATTATGCTTCCGTCCTGCATTTTTCTTTTCATACTGTGAGAAGTGGGAGGAGCAAAATATTTTACATTAGAACCTATTTTATTATTAACTTCCTACCTTTTTGTTTTGCACTGCTTGGTGCATAAGCTAGGGAAACATTTAATGTGTTTGTTAGGAAAGGATTTTGATCTTTAATAAGTTTAGAAATTCTAGCGGCAATCTGTTCTAGTACAGGGCCTCTTACAGTCGGTTACGCCCGACTGTAGTTTTCTTGTTTTTATTAGAATTGACGAAAGAAATGCAGAATTTGGCGGTTCTTGCTTAGATAACACCACACACCAGTACTCCAATTGAATTCTAAATTTGTATGGGATACATTCATATTTGGATCTGTGTGAAATATTTTCTTGGGTTCAGTGAAATATTATTATACAAGATTTGTTGTTTGAAGCTAAACTAATGTGGCTATTGTGAAATTGTTAAATGTTGACAAATTAACCTTTATGTGAGCATTGCTCAGGAGCTGTTGAATAACGACAAAGGCGATCCATATTTGCTCGAAAGGGTCATAACTGGTGACAAAATATGGATATGTCGAAACTAAAGCCCAATCTTCCGAATGGTTTTGAAAGAAAAATTTTCTGTATGTTGAGCTTCGCTTTTTAAAAACGCATTGAAGGATTCAAACAGTCCCATTAGCATTTAGAGACGTAACTGAAAATTTTTAGATGCGCGTGAAGAACATTAAAGTTTTGAATGGATTAATTGTCATCAGCTTATTCCATTGATTGAATTCATATACAAAATATATGGTGAAGCATCATAATTCCGTTCCTCGACACCCATATTCAACAAGTGTAAATACTCAATTGTATGTCCATAGATTTGACTAGCCCTTTCAATAGCCATCCTGCATTTTCTAGTTGATACTCCTTTATCTTTATTTATTTTTTCTTTTTGTTACAAAGTCATTGCTTCTCATCTTGGTCCACTTTCCAATTAAACTTTTTTAAAATTCGTGATTGTGTAGCAACTTTCGTGCTTCGATACCACGCAACCGTTTTGATGTCTTCATAAATAAGTTCGGTTAAAAAATACTTCGGGATAGTTTGCACATAGTTTCATACTGCGTACTGCTTGTCGCTTGTCTCAGATAACTTGTTAAGTGCAGCGTGCGCGGATAAAACTTTCGACAGCGTGTACATCACGTGCCTAAGATAAACCCAACTTTCCCAATGAACTGAAGGAAGTTGATCTTACCGAGCCATCATCGACCAACAGTCTGACATCAATTTAAAACCGACACATGGACGGACCATCGAATCTCGACAATTGACTCACGTAATTTTGTTGCTTGATAATAGCAACGCATCGAGTTCCCACGCTCGATGAGCCCTTGGCGCCCACATACCCTTTCCGCACAGCTCCTTCATCTAACATTATCTAGCATCGCTCACGACTCACTTTTGTTTAAGTTTATGCGAGCTTATATACAGGATAAATATATGTATACAATATAAAAGTATTTTTTCATTACATTGTGTGTTTGCGATGTTTCTGCTTCGTTTATCCTTCCCGTGCTGTGTACTTTAGAGCGATTTTCATTTGCACTTTTTTGTTCTCATAAGTATATAAAGTATAACAAAAAAGGAAAAAATTATTTCCTCGAAGAACCTTTTTAAACTTTCCTTATTTTTCCGCTCGGCGGTGTGAGCAAAGCTTCTTGTTTGCGCGGAGTAGGTTAAAAAAAGTTAAATGAAAAAGGAAAAATGGAAATAGCGTTCGGCGATACACAGAAATTCAATAAAAGTCTATGGAAAGTTTGAATTTGTTTTGTTTACATGAAACTCTGGGATAATAACCATAAAATTAGCATATTTCTCGACATTCTGTTTACCGTCTGAGATTAGATGAAATCGAATAGAAACGAAATGCAACTACAACACACAACACAACGTGTCCTAATGGCATGCTCATGTCCTCGATTCCCCTTAGTCGTGATTTAACTTTGGATTCGACGCGTCGTTACCTCTTCTGCGGCACATTTTTAATATTACACATTTTTTCAAAATAATTTTTAGATTTTAAATAATAGTCCATCGATTTTAATTTATTTATTTGCCAGGCAGACAATTTCATTTCGAAATCTAATGAAAACTGTTTTGTTTGCTTGCAGTCGATGGCAGCAACTGCGCCGAAAACAACAAAAAATAAACTCTTCCGATTTTGTTTTCAGATTTTTTCGACAAGTTTCAAACTGAATTTTTTTTGGTAAATTTATGAAAGTTTTAATAAAAACGAATTGATTTTGTGTAGTGGTTGTTTAATCTATATGAAACTAAAAATATGGCAGTTCGTTCGCGAACACTCGAAACAATTTTCAGAAAAAAGTTCTGCCGTCCATTTCTACAAACTAAATTTTTAATGTCAGTAAAAATACATGAAAGCATTTTAGCTTTATGGGACTAATATCCGACATACGAAATTTGAAATCATATTTTATCCAAAAATAGCAGAATAAAATTCTCGTGGGTGCTGGATTTATATGAGTGCAATGCCTTTAAGTGGATGGGACACTCCCATTAGTATACGAGTATATATAAAGCGGCAGTCCATAACATCTCACATTTGAAAATTTTAAGTTGATATTGAATAAGTGGCAGACCACTCTCTTGCATTATCCGTACAGTATCTTGACCACATCTTGACGAATGTCGCCGCTTTGATGGTTACCATCCATCCAGCATACTTTTCGTATAAAAACCTAAAAAAAATATTAAGTAACGAACCGAAGCTTTAATTCGCTTCGAGTATATCTAAAAAAATGAATGTTACATGTTAAAGCTGTTCTTCCATACAAGTTGTTTCCTAAAATTTCCCGAACTTTTTTTCCAGGGCATTTTCTGCCTGGACCTGCGTTGGAAAGGGACATCTTTTATTGACATTCCCTTCAGTATTTCATGACATTTGTAAAAGTGGAAGTGGAGTTATAGCGTCTAATGTGACAGTATCTTCTTGTCATCGGTGCAAAAATGAAACAAGTTTATGCGAATAATTCTCCATCTCGTGCCACTATATTCGACTGATATAGAAGTTTCAAAAACAGTCGGGAATACTTGAATGACGACGAACGATCGATACTTGTGACCGGTTTTTGACCATCAACCACTCGCCGTATTCGCCTAATTTGGTACTATGTGACGCTTTTCTGTGCGGCAAGCTAATATTATCCATTAAAGGACGGCGCTATGCTAGTGTGGAGGCCAACCAAAAGGCGTGCATCGACGTTGTAAAGGTCATTCCGGCCAACGAGCTAAAACACTTATTTGAAATGTTATCGGATCGAGCTAATAAGTGTTTTCAGTCGGAGGGATTGCTTTGAATAGTAAAAAGGAAATACTCAAAAATCTATTGTTTTTATTTTATTCCGAAAGTTTCGGAAATTTTGAGACACACCTTGTACCCACAAGGATTTTAGAACTTTTCTGTGTTGATGTGTATTCACATGATATTGCCATCAATATAAAGTAAGAATTACTTAAGAATATTTTGCTGAATGATGCTATTTGATGCAAAGAATTTTTTATTTGCAAAGACTCTCCTAGCTGTGTTGCCATCAGTACTACCACCTCTCCCTCTTACACACTTACGTGTAAGCCCATTTCATCCCATATACTTTGCTGTATATCCTTTCGCATGCCACTTTTTGATTTCAATTTCGCGAGAGTCGGAAGCTTTCGTTGACGTCGGACGCGTGCGCGAATTAATTACTGACTATATAATAAAATCAGAAACTAAGACCACAATTGTGGCAAATCTTGTGTCCAGTGCCTTTAATAGGTCACTGGTGAGTGTACTTCATTTACGGGTGTACGTGTTAAAGTGCAACAAAACTCTGTGGAAGTTTATAAAAACAATTAGAAAAGCAGTGCTCCGGCTGACAGCCGCCGCTCACGTGCAAAACAGCTGTAAGAAAGCTTATCAAAAAAGCACAACACCTAAAGATTGCTGGTTCGTGTCTGTGGTAAAGCAAAGCTCGATCGCTTGTATATGGTAAATATCCCTATAGTGTAGCATACTTTTAGGGTTACAGAAAATGTCAATCAAGACTACCCAGCCAAAGGACTGTGCAGCCGGTAGAAGGCAAGCCATTGGTGAAGCACTGAGAGCTGCGCTTAATGCGGAGGATCCTCCGGTGATAGAGCCAACAAGCATCACCTCGAGTGCTACTGAAGTAGCAACTAATCTCAACATGCACAATAATGCGCAGGTGCGCTTTCAAACTATCAAACGTAAGTTGCCTAAGAATTCTTCGCCTAGGCAAACGAGGAAGAAGGCGAACATTAAGAGTCCAGAGCGGCATCCTAGCATTACTGAAAATAGAGAACCTCGTTTAAACCGGTTCAGTATTTTAGATGACACCCAAGATAATGAAATGGACTTGGAAAGTTGTAGTACTGTGAGCTCTGCGAGCTCCCTAGCACTAGCAAACAGGCCGCGGCCGTTGCAGCAGCCAAAAAACAAGAAAGAGTTGCCAAAGTATTGCCTAAGCCACCGCCAATTGTATTGGAAGGTGTTGATAATGTGAACTTACTGATGGAACGCATCAGTACAATAACTGATATCAACAACGTAGAAGCCAGAGCCTCGTTTGGTGGAGTCATGCGACTCTACGCTGCCAACGCTGATACTTTTCGTAGCCTTGTTAAATGGCTAGAGGAGCAGCAATATGAGTTCCATTGTTACCAATTGAAAGAAGAGCGACCATTTAGGGTGTGTGTGAAAGGGCTGCACCACAGTATGCTTCACAGCCGCATCAGAGACGAGCTGGCCGATGTTGGCCATAAATTGATTGATGCGCACTCGCCTAAGCGCAGAGAGCAAGGTAACTCCGATGCAGTTCCAGTTGACATTTTCTTTCTGAACATTGCTTCAGCGCCCAACAACAAGGACATACTCAACATTAGAAAATTGTGCAACATGAGAGTCAAAGTGGAAAAGCTCCGCAAACAGACTGCTGTTGTGCAGTGCCATCGCTGCCAGCAATTTGGACACTCGGCCAAATACTGCCGCAAGACGTATGCTTGTGTGAAATGTGCGGGTGAGCACCCTGGCAGTAGTTGCACACGGCCCCGCAGTGAGCCTTGTACTTGCTTTAATTGTGGGGAGCAGCATCCTGCAAATTATTCGGGATGCATCAAATTTAAGGCGTTCCAGGAGCGCACACGGCCTAAACGTGGCACAAATGGAAGAAAAGCAGTCAAGGAGAGGCTTGTTAATGAGAGACTTGTTAACGAGAGGCTAGAGACTCACGCCACTGCTAAGGGTAGGCAGACAATAGCTTACGTCTCCTACGCGGATGCTGCAAGAGGGGCATTGCAGTCTGTGTTACCACAGCAACAGCAGCAACAACAGCAACAGAGACAAAGACATCTCAACAATCAAGTCCAGCAACCTGTCTTGGATGGGAACAATATTGAATCCATCATCCGAGCACTGAATGAAAATATTAACTCGCTGCGTCTGATTCAGGAGAAGCAGATGAATATGATGATGATGATGATGCAGCAGCAGCAACAGCAGACACAGCAGCAGGGGCAAATACTCAATTTGCTCACTGCGCTACAAGCGCAGCAACCGCCATAATGATGCCACTGCGCATACTAGTGTGGAACGCCGATGGCGTGTCCACTAAGCTGCTTGAGCTGGAAAGCTTTGTACAGCGACACGAAATAGATGTCTTACTTCTAAATGAGACACATTGCCGAGGTAATAATGCGCCAAAACTGTACGGATTTGAAGCCTATCCTGCAAACAACCCTAGTGTGGGTAACGCTAGAGGTGGAGCAACAATCTTGATCAGGACAAGACTGGTGCACTTTCCGCTAAAACCCGTATCTACTGAGAAGATTCAGATAGCATCTGCTGCTATTAACACTGCACTTGGAGTGATTAGTTTCGGAGCGGTCTACTGTCCTCCAAGATTCCCTTGGACAACACAGGAGTTTTCCGACGTTTTGGTGCAGCATGACTCCAAATGCTTAGTTGCGGGTGATTGGAATGCAACACACTGGTTATGGGGGGCAGGCAGAAACAATCAAAGAGGCAATGCATTAGCGGATCTAATCCTTAATACGCAAATTAATTACGCTAGCCACAGGAAGTGCAACGAGGTACCCATATGGTAAAAGAGGTGCTCCAAGTTGCTTAGACTTTGCCATAACGCGAGGGATTTTAGGCATCCATGCAAATATTCGGTCGGTCGTTGAGCTTAGCTCCGATCATTTGCCCCTAATTATCACGATAGACGCCTCTACAATGGAATATCCTGTAATGGAGTGTCTCATATCCAAGCATACCAATTTGGAGATGTTTAAGTCGCTGCTGGAACAGTCGTTGCATCTCAATATGGAATTAAGATCAGGGAAGGATGTAGAGGATGCCATTGACTTATTTATTGGCAAAGTAAAGATTGCAGCATCAATAGCTACGCACAAACCGCCTAAGCGATTAGCAGCAGCCAGTATTCCACTTACAAGTGAGATTCGTCAACTAATTTCTGATAAAAGACGGCTCCGCACTAGGTGGTCTCGGCACCCGCTGGACAAGGCAGCTTGGAACAACGCCCAGACGATTCTCCGGCGAGCGTTGTGTGAACATAAAGCAGCATGGTTTGACGCACGGCTTGCTAACACAGGCACGGGCAGTGAAGCTACGCACTCTTTGTGGAAAACGACGCGCGCTATCAACAGGAGATGCACAAGAAAGGCGCCTCTAGCAGATGCTAATGGAGTTTGGTGCAAAACAGATTCTGAACAGGCTGAAGTGTTTGCGCAACATTTATCAGAACGCTTCAAGCCTTTTGACCTAGCCAGCCAGCAGGAGGTACTCGAGAACAAGCACTTCAAATGGACATGCCCATCATGCCTTTTACCCCAAATGAGATCACTGCGGTAATTGGACGCCAAAAGTTGAATAGAGCGCCTGGGTATGATGAGATATGCTATGCTACATTAAAAGCTTTACCAAGCCACGCTATCCTCTATATAGCATTAATTTTTAATGCTATTGTGAGGTTACAACACTTTCCAGCTCAGTGGAAATTTGGATTAATTTCAATGATTCACAAAGCTGGCAAGCCAGAAAGAGATCCTGCGTCCCATAGGCCGATTAGTCTCCTCCCTTCGATCTCGAAGGTGTTTGAGAGACTAGTTGCTGCCCGAATTGTTAAAATTCTGGAGACGATCCAGATTGCATGATGCTGGCTACGTTTGCAGATGATGTTTGTGTCACATATAGGGCAACTTGTGAGTTTGAGGCAGCGGACGGCATCCAAGACTACGCCGATATGTTTGCACAATGGGCCAGGCGCTGGAATATATGCATAAACAGCCATAAGTCTGCAAACGTATGTTTCACGCTGAAACGCCAAACCCCGCCGCCAGTGCTAGTTGATAACGTGCCTGTCCAGCAGACGAACCACACCAAATACCTGGGCATTACTCTCGACAGAAGACTAACATTTGCCGCCCATATTAGGGTCTTAAGAACTCGCATTCGAGCTTCTGTGGGCAAACACTATTGGCTGCTCAGACCTCACAACAAATTGACGCTGAGAAACAAAACGACCCTGTATAATCAAATCATTGCGCCAATTTGGAGATATGGCTGTCAAATATGGGGTCTGGCGTGCGATAGCCAGATCAAGCTAATCCAGACCGCTCAAAACAAAATATTGCGAGTGATTACTGGCTGCGAATGGTTTGTTAAGAACACAATGCTGCACAGAGACCTAAATATGGCTACAGTGTTCGAACAACTGAATTTTCATTCCAGCCGATACAATGGAAGACTTTTTCAACACAAAAACCGTTTGGCCAATAGGCTAACTGTTACCCGCCCAAGAAGACGGCTCAATAGGCGTCAGCCTTTTGATCTCATTCAGCGTACTCCTCGATCTCGAGTAATTTAAAATTCGATTATTTAAAAATTGATCTCTAAAAATTTAAAATTGTTAAAATGTTATACTTGTTAATTATTTTTAAACATTAATATCTTATGCTTAAGTTATAGTTAAGCCGGCGCGCCCCTATTGGTGGCTGAATTGTTAGACACTAAGGTTATAAAAGAATTTACGATAATTCGGTGTACCTTCTTAAATAAATTTAAAAAAAAAAAAAAAAAAAAAAAACTTTTTGATTTCATCGCCATATGTTCAAGGTAAATTCCAAAAGTCTTATTCAGTCATACAGAAGATTCACACACATATTATAAAGTTTCTAGCTTAGATTTCAAAATTCAATAATTATAATCTGTAATTTCTAAAATATTTTTTGGGTTGACATATAGCACAGTGGTCTTCAAGCAACTTTAGGTTGACCAAAAATGTACAAAAATTCTGCAAACGCTGATTTATCTTAAATCTGCCCACGATTCCAAGTTTTCAAGTCCGAAAATCCTAGATGATCCTTTTTTCGAAATAAACATATATTTGCCATTTTTTAAGTAAAACTTAAGTGTTCAAGCACACACATATATGACTGGACTGGATTTTGTTCAAGTAATAACACTTAAAATTTTTTATCAATTATTTTCAAATTTGTTTGATAGCTTAAGGAAATATTTTGATCTTTAAATATAAAATTTTCCAAGCTAGCTACTTCCATATCCAAATTTTATTTTCGACTATGATCTTGGCATTACTTTTTTTGAGTATTAAATTTTTAAAGGCATGCAAAACCTGACAGATTGTGGTGTTCTATTTACCCATGATTTTTTTAGGCCATGTACCGAAGGTACAAGAGCCTATTGGTTTTGTGCAAATGTATGTAACAGGTAGAAATAATAGTCGGAGACCCCCCAAAGTTACCCCCATTATGGTCAGGAGTGATAGAGGAGTCGATATAGCCATGTCCGTCCGTCCGTCTGTATGAACGAAAGGATCTCGGAAACGGTAATAGATAGAGACCTCGTGTTTTTTGCATTCGACTAGGATTGCTCCGGAATTTCACAAGTTTTTTTTTTAAATTTTGCACCTCCCCCCTTCCCCATACAATCACCCCTTAGAGATAACGTCCCTTTAAGCAAAAATCCAGAAAGATCATCAAAATCGGATAACAAATGACGATTTTATAAGCAATTGAATTTGAACGACCCCCCTTTTCTTTTCACACATAAAAAAATGTTTTATAAGGCGAATTCGTGCAGTGAGAAGTGGTCATAAGCTTGGTCATAAGCTCGGGAAAAATTTAATTTGTTCGTTAGTCGATCTGTACTGGTACAGGGCCTCTAACAGTCGGTTACGCCCGACTGTAATTTTCGTACTTGTTTTTTTATAATTCGTTGAAATGAGTCCACTAGCATCATTGGTATCATAGGCGAGACAAAAGGGACTGGTCTAAGCAATCAAGCGCATCTGATCTAAACTTTTGTTTTTAAGCACTTCAACCTGTTGTCTCGACAAATCCGGCTGTTAGAGTACAACATGTAACACCATCCATTTCTTTTAGAAACTAATATCCTTTCCGCTGTATGGTTTTACAAATTTTGTGAAAATACCATTGCAACAATTTTCGAAATATCATTTCCTGAAGGCCTGTACTGTAATTTCGCCGTCCTTGCTTATCATAACCAGGCAATATATTACAGCCATATGAATTCATTTTTTGATTTATGCTTATGTATTGTTGTTTAGTGAATCCGTTCTCCAATCATACGGCATACGTTTTACTAATTTATCTTTCTTAGCGCTTTAGTCCGATTTGCAATCCTTTTTTTTTTAGCAGATGCTAAAGGAGAGGAGTTAAAAAGTTATACTGTTCGTGCTCCTGCCTTCGTATAGCTTATTTTTGGTCGACCTTATTTTGAGGGTGAGAGATTTGCGCTATTTTCCTCTTCAATTTCAACTATAAAACTTTTTAAAAGCCATTCCGAGTGCATAGTTTTAAATCTTGTTAATTTTTTTTTTAATTTTGCATATATGATAGGCAAATATATCAACTTTGTCTGCACCTTTTTAAGGTTTAAGTTGTGTTTATTTATTTCTGTGACAATGTACGCTTTTACGGCATCTATATCCCAAACATCGAGTAGAGTTTTTTAACTTATTCAATAATGCGAAAAATGCGAAAAAAAAGTTAACTTCATAATATTCTTAAACTTCAACAAACAAATATCAATTTTTTGGTTGCTTGGTGGGACGTGCTGGACAAAAGTAGTAATCCACGGCACACAATTATTAAAATAACATAACAACAATAGTGTACAACGACAACAAAACACATATTTTTCTGTTAATGGCACCAAATATTTCTTGAACATACCGCATAAATAATTTTTCATATTAAGCTTGTTTAATTTCTTGTTGAATTGTTTATTTATTAGCTTTGGAACAGCAATAAAGTTTAGGCGCCAATTTTCAAAAGCCAATGCTATGATAAATCAGTTGACTTTGCAGAGTTGCCACAAGAAAAGAGTTACCACCCAACAAAAACAAATTGTTTTTATTTTAATTGAAGTATTTATCTATCTTTTAGCAAATAAAGTCACTTTTTAATATTCATTCGATCGACTTAACTGTCGGTGTCGAAAAAATAAATAAATAAATGAAATCACAGAATGTCTAGCTAACAACGTTCATTCTGTTAGACATGTCTCAAACGTCAACATCCACATCACAAAAAAGTTACTTTTAATGTTTTTCATTAACTTAGAACCGAATGACAACCGATACTGGGGAAAACCCTTCCGCTGCGTAAAGTGTGGACTCAACCATCCTACGGCTAAAAGCAAAAAATATGCTAATTTGCCCCCACAATGCGTACATTGCCTGCAAAACCACACAGCGAGCTATTAGGGCTATAAAATTTACCACGAACAGATAAATAAAAGTAGACCTACCTTCAACAATGTTATAGCAAAGCCTGTTAATACATTTATTCCAAAACGTCAAGACAAAATATTTAACTACCCCATGTCATATGATGAAGTTGTCATATCTAATGTCATTACTTATGAATATATCGTCTTGAAATTAAAAATTTTCTACATTACAAATTCATAGATTTTACTGATCTCGGAGACACACTTCACATCAAAATCTTTTTAAAAATAAGAGGTTATGATCACATAACAGCAAATCAATCGGACGATAGAGCAGATGCAGGTAGCGCAATTCTCAAATATAAAATATGTAGAATTGGAAGCTATTAGGACAACTTCAATACAAGCAGCTGAGTTTGTCATCTCAGCTATCTAGCTCCCTCCACGCTATAGACTGCTGAACGCAGATTTTAAAAACTTTTTCGACAAACTTGGTAAAATGTTTATAGCTGGAGGAGACTTTAACGCTAAACATCCTTGGTGGGGCTCACGGATTATCAATCCAAAATGTCGGGAACTCTATAAATCTATTACTGAGTACCATCTAAATACATTATCAACAGGTACTCCAACTTATTGGCCCACTGATCCACAGAAAATGCCTGATCTACTGACTACTGCGTATACAAAAGGATCAAATATATTGAACATAATGACGTGTGACGACCTAAGTTCAGATCACTCGACAAAAAACTTTAGCATCATTAATAAAAATACTAATTGTTCTATATAGCAATTTATGTCTGTTTTGTACATATCTATCAGTAGTTCATTGAATTATGGCTGCTCAGATTATGCTTCGGCTAAGTGGACTGTATTTTTTATTCTATGTATTGAAATATAATACCGAGAGCAGTTCTAATTATATCTGAGTATTTCTCATCACTAGCCTAGTTGATGTGCTATCGCTGGGAATCGCAGTTTTATGACCTAAACAGTCAAACGAAACAAGCAGCAAGCATATCACTGTAGACATGCATCGCTTTATCAATCTCAGATACTGTAATGACAACACAGATGAAATCTATGTTCAAGCGTGAGCACTAATATTAAAGACTCAAAGACTCACTTTCAGATATATATTCAATTAGAGCTGGTATACCACAGGAAAGTATACTAGGACCAATCCTATAAATTACAATGTTACTGTGGCATCCTATGCTGACGATACCGCTATTCTAGCTACTCCAATGCTTCTGTTGATGCTTGATGCTTCTAACATTCTCCAAGATTGGTTGAACATATGGAGTTTAAAGGTGAACGCTAACAAATCATATCACATAATGTTTACGAATAGAAGACAGGATTCTTCTAGAGTCACAGTTAGGCAATCACTTATTCCTGCTACTGACTGTGTTAACTATCTTGGAATGAAGCTAGACCGAGGGTTGACATATAAGCCGCATAACCAAGCTAAGGCTCAACAGCTTACACAAAAAAAAAACAGAAGGTTGTACTGGCTGATCAATCCAAAATCTAAACTAAGCTTAAAAAATAAAGTAATACTTTATAAAACAATGTGGAAACCTGTATAGTCGTATGGCCTTCAGTTGTGGGGAACTGCAAGTAACTCCAACGTAGAGATATTGCAAAGATACCAATCAAAAACACTAAGACTGATATGTAACGCGCCTTGGTTTGTAAATAATAAATGTATTCACAGACACTTAAATATGAACGCAATTAAAGATGAAATAAGGAACTTTATCATCAAATATTAGCAAAGATTGGAAAACCATAGCAACTCGCTGCCTAGAAATCTGCTAGACAATAGCGAAGAGGTTCGTAGACTCAAAAGAGTTAACATTCTAGATTTACCATTTAGACTGTAGTACGCATATTTTACTGATGCTCTCATCGAGTTCCCATATTTGTTATTTAAGATGTATTGATTGATGTGGTGTCTACAAGAGTATAATATATGTTATTTAATTGTTATTTTAAAATTTATTTATTATCCTAAGATAAAATAAGATAAGATAATAATATTATTGTGTTTATGCCGCTTTATTGGGAAATTCGCCCAATGTGGAGTGGGCGAACTCAAGTAAATATAAAAGGCAAAAATTGAGTAAAGGGTTTGTATAAAGATTACATTTTTCGGTGAGCCTGGCGCAGTAGTTAATATGTATGTTTAGCCTAACAAAACTCTTGAGAATCTTACCCTCGGAAAAAGGTGCCCAGCTACTGGCACCAATGTACACTTCTCTGTAAAAGATAGAAAATGAAACGTAAACACTAGTTCTTAAATTTTTAAGTATTATTTGCAGTGGTTCATTTCAAACACCATTCGCAATCATAACAATGAGGGTGTCATAAGTGTGGGCACTGCCGCTATTCTGACATGACGCGAAATATTGTTTCTCCTTTCACAATAATTTTCAATTTTTCGTCGAAATCGTGAAGTTGAAGTACTCTCATAGATTAAGTATATATTGTATAATTATTAAAAATTATCTTTGAATCATACGTCAAACCTATACAAATCTGCAATGAAATTGACAGCAAACACAAAGAAATCTAATAATTCTGATTAATATTTTACTGAAATCGCAAAACGCAAAAGTAAATGAAAAGGGGAGCACGCCCGAATATAATATAATATATAAATTCTCATAACAAAGATGAACGATATTAGATCAGCCTCGATTTTTTCGTAGTTTTTATTTTTGATTTATGAAAAGTGGACAATTTATGAGATGTCACCTTGACACTAAACACTTTGGTGCTGTGTTGGCCACGGTAGTTGGAACTGACGTTTGCCAGTAGCTGGGCAGTGCCACCATGAGGACACTCTCCCCTACCTATTGATCTTCAGCAAAATAAATCCTATTTTTATTTTTTAATTTTACTACAATCCAAATTGAACAAGTGATTCGATTTTTATTAGAATCGGAAAATCCATTGCATGAGTTACAGGAGGAAAAATCGTTCGCATGCCAAATGCTTTCTAAATTTGTTCACTTGACCATGTTAATTTGATTACATACTACGCAGGGGACATTAATTTTTATTTCAAACTAATGGGTATGGTTAATATGTAGGATTTAGTAATGAAACAGTAATGAATATATAATCAATTCATTTCATTTATCATTATTTATCATAAGCTTCGTAAAATTTGGCAAGAAAACAAGACAAAAAGAACTTCAACCATGCAACTAAGGAGTTAAAAGATACGCGTCGCAAAAATGAAAACAAAAATATAGAAACTTTTCTAACATATCTGACCCCTGCCATAGACACAAATCTCTCTCGTTGGAAAGTGAAGCTCAGTTCACACAGTGCTAGTTATCTGGCAGTAATAACTATTTTTTTTTGAGTTTGCTGTCATATTTAGTCAAAATTTGTACATATTTGAAACTATTTTCAATGCATTGTGGTGAGAGTGTCGAATATATTCTACCGTCTGAACAGTGCTTTACTAAAAAATATAAAAAAACCACAACTCACATTCCTCCCTTGAAAAAGACTGATGGAACATGGGTCAAAACAGAATTAGAAAAATTTACAATTTTAGTAGACTATTATCAGAACGTCTTCACGAACGACCCACAACACAACAGCGACCATATATCGGAATGTTCAAACAGTTCAACAACTAATTCGATTTGTTAAATTCAAAGATATCAGAAAACTATTGTCAATAGTCAAATAAAAAAATCGCCTGGTAACGATATGATAACAGGAGTGCTGCTTAAAGGATTGCTCTCTGTGTACTCTGCGTAATTTGTTCAATGCTATAATAAGACTAAAGTATTTCCCAATGACTTGGAAGGTAGCAGAGCCCATAAGCCTTTGCCAATCTTATCAAAGGTGTTTGGAAGATTATATAAAAACAGATTGCAATCTATACTTGATATAAGACATTCTATACCTGACCATCAGTTTGGCTTTAGAAAACAACATTCAATTATTTAACAAATTCACAGAGTTGTCAAAAAATGTTATCAGACATCGAACACAAGAATTGGAGTTTTTCTCGACGTGGAAAAGGCATTCGACAATGTTTGGACAAGGGTTTGATACTCAAATTAAAATCCCTCTTTCCGCACGATTTCTACCATCTGCTAGAAATCTACATATCGGACAGGCACTTTTACAAAAAAAACCAATGGTACTTACTCTTCAATAAGGCATGTAAATGCAGGTATACCCCAATGGAGCGTTTTGGGACGTCTTCTATATGTTCTCATTACCCATGAATAATCGAATAAGCCATCTTCCATGATTGCAACTTTTGCACTAGCTTATGAACAAAAAATCAAAATTGTCTATGAAAAACAAACTCTTCATATACAAAAGTTTAATTAAGGCTGTCTGGACTTACTGTCTTCAGATTCATTCATATCATCCAACAGTCCAATTAACTTTGTCAAAAAACAATTGCAGACTGGTATATTTCTAATGCAGATATTCACCGAGATCTCAAGTTTCCAACTGTCAAGGATAAGATAACAAAATTTGGCAGAATGTATCACATTCGACTAATAGCTCACTCCAACGTCGAGTTGAACAACATACCCGATCTAGAGCTGACAACAAGTCGCCGACTTAAAAGAATTCGACCAACAGACCTACCAAATTTATACATTAATTAATTGTTAATCAATGTCAGTTAGTTAAATCATAAATTTTATTTTTATTTCCAACTATTTTTTAAGTAGTAAGACATATGTTGTGTCAGGTAATCTATTTTAACCTACAAACAGTGAACGTTATGGTATTTCGCGAAGAGCGGGGCAGCCGTAAGTACTACCTGTCTGTAGGCAATGCATGGGTTTCTGCATAACAATAATCATAAATACCAATAGAATTAGTAGAAATTGTTCTATGATTTATTTTTTAAATCCCTGATTTAATATTATAAAGTGTGTTAGGTGTCATTTCGACAGTTACATGGGAAATAACAAAAAAAAAGAATTTTTTTTGGGACATGCTACAGACAAGACTAGTTTTTTGAGTTCAGGCAATTTGCCAAATCGCTAAGGAATCTTCACCATGAAACAGAATTTAGAGCGATATCATTATTGTAGTTCATTTACAAGTGATTTCAAACATAGTAACATAAGGTATACTCATGAGCATAATTATAACTCATATTTGATCTGCATTAATAAACATTTTTTTTTCCAGATCAAAGTCATATGCAGTCACATACACATATTCCTGGCCTGCCAAACGAAAGTGTATACGCCTCTGGGTGAACTTAATAATCAAATTAATACGATCATAATCGTGTGCATTTTCAAAAAAAATTCAGAATTCAAATGCACACGAAAGAATTTGAAGTCATTTGTATGCGTATATTTCCTTCTCATAGCATTTTAAGTTGTTGTTGTTTGATGTCTTCAAAATAAATGAACATTTGGTGGATATTTTTCAATATCCAAATAATACCTTTTTAATAATTGAATATAAATGAATAGTAATTATACAAAAAAAAACATTTTTAGAATGTTTGTCTGTCTGTCTGTCTGTCTGAAGTTTGTTCCGGAAAATCTCTTTGGCGAGATTTTCACTGCCTGATATGTGATGTTATAATCCTTATAATATAAGGAGTAACTAAGGCTACACTACAAAATTGGATATGCCCCACATATTTTAGCATTCATTTAAGCTACAGGAATGATATTTGGTATACATGTTTATGTGGTTACTTCATGACTTTGGTCATGGTTTGAGGGGAAGATACTCCACTCATAGATAATATTTCGAATTAATCAGAGCAGAAGAAGCAATATTGGATAAGGGGGATGGCTTGGCTGTCTATAGGGAGCATACAACTTTATATAGACACAACATTTATCATGACAATAGATTTTATGGAAAGCTCAACGCATTCTGCGACGCATTGTCATGATGGAATATAACTTTATTCTTCATCAAATCAGCTTCATCTTGAATTCATTGTTAAATTTCGATTTGCTTTCAACTTTTTAAGATGGTGAATGTGGATTAATCCATGTGAAACATAAAAAATGCAATCGCCATAAATTTTCCGGCTGATGGTCGGCTTCTACCCAACGCTATGACTGTTCTTTGCTTTCTGGTTTGTGGTGGTGGATGTATATTTCGTTTGTATGTATCGACGTAGAAATTCTTTTGTGATTGTGCTGAAATGTGCCAAGATACAGTTTCGAAGTGTTAATTAGCTTGATTTTTGGCCCATTGTGGGCAATATAGGCATTAATTTTCCGTATAGCTTATATGGCTCTTGTTCCGGTCTTTATTGTATCGACTACATCACACACTTTCGCGTTCAAACCTTTAAACAATATCGTGGATGCTTTAAGTAGTTTTTTTCGTCCGACACTTTACGTAAATTTTTAAAAGCGTGTTCTGCCTAAATTTATGTGTAGTCTCTAAATAGAATTGATTCATTGTAGAAACCACCTATGAAGGGTATTAAAGCTTTGGTTACCCAAATTAAAGTCCATTCTTGTTTTTTTTTGTTTGTTCTTTTAAGTGAAAAAATTGTGTTATTGCTCGATAATCGATGTGGTCTATTTCTAAAACTTAAAAAACTTCTTTACTTTGGATTATTGATTCAGCATGAAACTTGTGAAATTAGTTGTGATAATATTTCTTAGCCAGGCTAATGAAAATACGAGTATATGAAGAAAGTTGAGTATTTTGCACGAAAGTGAATGGAAGCAGGTGTATTGAAATCCCGCAGTTCATCCCGTGGCCACGCCAATGCATCATTCGCTGTCAATGAAGAATAGTAAGTTTTAAATTGAAATCCTGCTACTACTGTATTAAGCAATTTTATATGTTAAACTGCTTTTGCTGAAAGTAGTTTAACTTCTTTATTGGATTGAAGAGGTTGAAATAATAGAAACAGACGTTATGAGAAAAATCAAAGAAAAAGTATTCTATCCTTTGTTTCCTTTTTATAAGAAGTTTTCTTTTACTCACACTAAAAATGGAATGACTCTTAAAACTTTTTAAAAAAAATTATATTAATAAAAAAAAATTCTGTCTAGGAGAAAACAAATACTTGTTTATTAATAATAATTTAATTATTTTATATTTTTCACAATTCCAATGTGTTAAATTTATTTTTATTCAAGTAATATATATATACTTGTATATATATACATTTATTTATATATGTAGGTATATAATATACA
Organism: Leucophenga maculata; assembly: GCA_035044805.1. NCBI lineage: Eukaryota > Metazoa > Arthropoda > Insecta > Diptera > Drosophilidae > Leucophenga > Leucophenga maculata. Next base: position 28,727 of record JAWNNP010001454.1, on the reverse strand, counting down.
AATCGAACCAGTTTCACATTATTTGAAGTTGTTTTCACTTGAGTGGTTTTTTACAATTGATTATTGACTTAAGAATATGCATACTTTGCGTCAAGTTTCAAACAATTTCAAACAAAATGAAATAAATTTATTTATTTTTTTTGTTTGGCTGCGGTTTTTTATTTGCAGCACATATTTATTTTCTATATCCATAGAGTAAAAAGGTGTATTGAGTTTGTGCAAGTGTATGAGACAGAGCCCCTAAATAATATATATATTATTGATCAGCATCGAAAGTGAACTCGATATACACTCTCATATTCACTTTTCGGATTAGTTTCGAAAGACAATGTCAATACTAGCCCATATAAGAACTCTGCTCCCTTTTTCTTAGAATTTGTATGACAAAATTGTGTTTTATTCAGCTAGAAACAATTTAGTCTTATTTATTTACAATCTAAGCAACAGACAATTAGTAAATTTAATCTCATATACAAGTGACGGAGCTATTTATGACCCATTGAACTTAAAATGTTTTATTAATTCATAATACTTACAGTTAATAAGGCTAACAATTATTGTACAAAATTAAATTATTTGCCAGTTTCTAAATGTCAGGTCCAACACATGAAGTCTACTTATTTCACAAGACTTGTCCAACAAACTAATTGCAAGTGGGCATATGTGATTACTTAATCCTTGAATAAATATTTAAGTTAGAATATGTCGGCTACTTCCATTTAGAAATGTTTGTGAGTGCTTCTATTCGTTAAAAATAAATGGTGCGTTTATTATGTTCCTCAATGTTTTTGCAATATTGCAAAATTTCGACTTGCTAGCTGTTGCCCACAGCTGAATTCCATAAGTTCAAATTGGTTTGGGAATACCTTTGTACAATAGCGTCTTATTCTCTAGGCTAAGCTTTATCTTTTTACTAAGTAATATGTACATCTTTTTAAGCTTAATGTTTGCTGCTTTTGTTTAATTTTAAAATGTAGTCACCAAATAAGTATTCTGTCAAGATATTGAGAAAAGTGGTTGACTACATTGCTTTGAGGAATATGTGTTTGATTAAAAAAAAGTCTTGGGGTGTCACTATTTCAAATTGAGTATATGGCATGTGCACTCATATCGCAATTTATTTAAGTGAAACTTGTTTTAGTTGCGCTAGTAAAATTAAAAATATGCAACAAGATATCATGTTTTCGGTAATGCAACGGAAACGGAAACGTTTATTTTTATTTTTTAAAAACTGTGCATACTTTTAGGCAGTACCTTGTATCTAATCTTAACTTTCTCATATAAAATTAAATAAAATTGTAGATTTTTCATTTTATTTGTAATTTGCTCTGTCTTTGTACTTTTGTTATACAGCCTCTTCAGAATAATGTTTTTCCCCTTTATAGCAACTTTGAAACCAGAATGGCGAGATATTCAAAGCTTTATAATTTACAATACACGAGGATCCTTTAACAAGTGTGGCCCAGGCACAGAAATATTTTTTTTAATGTTCCATATTTTTAATCAAACATCAAGTCTAATTGGTCTTCTACCCACTTGTATGCTTCAATGGCTGATGTAAATGACGATGTTATACCAGTACAATACGCATATCTAAAGTATATATTGTGTACAGCAGTAACCCCAGTACTCTTCCTTGATTTTTATCAATATTATTAAATTTCGACAGCTTATATATATAATAAACATAGACGTTCCGATTGTCCAAATATGATTTAAAGAAGAAGTACGGTACCGATAACTCTTTTTATTTTGTACAAGACTACAGTGTGCCGAACTTTGTTTCATGTCATAAAAATAGCTCCGCAGTACGTTTCACATTCCATAGTGTCATTCCTTGTTTGTGTTTAAAGCCGAATTGATATTCTGGAGTAACGAATGCCTAACCAGTACTGATAAAAGCTCGAAATATTTTTGAAAGACTAATTGTGATAACGTTTGCATGGTTTGTGGATCTCTATTACTTACTTACTTAAATGGCCATCAACCTCAATTATCTTGTGCGTTTTGAATGCCAAATACGGAGAGATCTCTCCATACCTGGTCATTCCATCGAGTGCCCGGTTGTCCTCTATTTCGGCGTCCTCCAATCAAGTTTGGGCACCCCATGTAAACCATGCGTGCGGGAGCTCTTTCATCCATTTAATGGAGAAGACCAGCCCAGTGCAGCCGCTCGAATTTTACGCGATGGACTATGACAACCTCATCGAATAGCTCGTACAGCTCGCGGTTCATACGGGACCGAAGCTCCTCGCCAACTCTTATAGGAATGAAAATTTTGCGAAGAATCTTTCTCTCAAAGACTTCCCACGCCGTCTAATACAATAAGACCGGGAGTATCAGCATCTTATAGATCTTGATATATTTCTTTCGAGAGAGGGCTTTGCTTCTTAATTACTTGCTCAGCTCAAAATAGTATCTGTTTGCACGCGTGATTCTTCGCCTGATCTCCAGGCTGACGTTGTTGTTGCTGGTTATCTCGGATCCAAGATAGAAGAAGTTTTCAACAAAACTGAAGTTAACATTCTCCATCGTCATTGTCCGTCCAAGTCGCGATGACGGATTGCAAGAAGACACCAAGTACTTCGTCTTGTTCTCATTCACCGCTAGATCCATGAGCCGAGACTGTTTTTCAATCTCTGAGAACGCCTTGTTGACTCTAGGTGGTGTATGTCTTTGTTAAACTCACGGGTCTTTTCCAAGATTTGGCTTAATGTGAATATTTGGTCACTGGTCGACTTTTTTGGTCTGAAGCCACACTAATATCGTCCTTTCAGTGAATCCGTATATGGCTTCAGCCTATTACACAATATGTGCGACAGAGTCTTATATCCGGTGGAAAGAAGACTTATTCCGCGGTAGTTGGCGCAAACAGCGGGGTCTCCTTTTGTACAACTCAATATACATTTATTTGTATAAGAACAATAAAAGACCCGAACTGTATGACTGTTGATTAACTACCTTTTTATTCATAAAACTTATTCTTAAACTATTTAAGTGCTATCGCTGTGTTTGTAGGACTCAGCGTAATCTAAACTATTTATAATGTAAGAAGACGCGTAGCAGAAACTATTAAACCAACGCGGACAAAAGCTATTAAAACCGATGTCGATCATAAATAAACTCCCTGCACTTGTCAATGTAGCACTTGACAAACGGAAAAGGAGCTATTAAAATCGATGTAGATCATAAATTAAGTCGCTGCACTTGTCAAGAGTTACATACCAACGCTTAGATGGAGCTATTAAAAAGATGACGATTAAAAATACACACGCCTGCACTTATCAAGTGCAGCTGTGTGTGCGTTGTTCTTATCGGACGTCTTTGAGAGTTTTGCCTCATATCACATGTTTAGGCTTCATGCCTGAACACCTTTCTTAAAGATAGGATAGAACACTGAGATGCGTTCATCCTAACCAACTCTTTGCCACCGGTCTTAAATAACTCAGCTGGCAACCCATCAGACCCTGCCGCTTTCTTATTTTTCAGCTTTTTAGGCCCTGTACCGAAGGTACAAGAGCCTATTGGTTTTGTGCAAATGTATGTAACAGGTAGAAATAATAATCGGAGACCCCCCAAAGTTACCCCCATTATGGTCAGGAGCGATAGAGGAGTCGATATAGACATGTCCGTCTGTCCGTCTGTCCGTCTGGCCGTCCGTATGAACGAAAGGATCTCGGAAACGGTAATAGATAGAGACTTCGTGTTTTTTGCATTCGACTAGGACTGCTCCGGAATTTTACAAGTTTATTTTAAAAACTTGCCCCTCCCCCCCCATCCCCATAAAATCACCCCCAAGGGTAAAAATTTCTTCGTCACAAAAAAAAGTAAGTATGCCAGTATAGAGATATCGTCCTTCTTAGCAAAAATCCGAAAAGTTCATCAAAATCGGATAATAAATGACGATTTTATAAGCAATTGAATTTGAGCGACCCCCCTTTTCGTTTCATACATAAAAAAATGGTTTAAAAGGCACTTAGTCGTGCAGTGAGAAGTGGTCATGTGTTTGGTCATAAGCTTGGGGAACATTTAATGTGTTTGTTAGGCGACCTGCACTGGTACAGGGCCTCTTACAGTCGGTTACGCCCGACTGTGATTTTCTTACTCGTTTATAACTGACTCTTCTTCGTTATAGTCCGGTGGCTCTACGATAGTGTTATCATTAGCTGGTGGTTCCGGTGTCATTTCTCTACCCGCGGAATTTTGTGCTTCATCGCCTCCGAGTAGGTTAGAAAAATGACTCCTCCATAATCTCAGTGATTCCTGTTCATCCGTAACCAGATTTCCATTTTCACCCTTACAGAAGTTACTCCGGGTTTAAAACCTTCAGTCAGACGCTTGACCTTTAGATACAATTTTTGAGCTTTATTTCTGTCACGTAACATCCTCAAACTCCAAGCTTTGTTGTTCCTTTTTCTTGCGTTTCTCCTCTCTCCGTTTCTCTCGATATCTCTCTATAACAGCAACAATACAAAGGAAAGTAGAAGGAATATTTATTGTTGATATTTCTTGGAGTTTCTTTCTATTTCGTTGACGAAGTGGTCAAACGGCCAATAGCATGTGGAGTCCAACAATATATATAATACGCTATAAACACTCTTTCCAATCTATAAACGTGTTGGATTACCGACTGCTCTAAATTCCAATCTTACAAATTTACAAAAATATTGTGTGTAATTTTTTAATTTTTCTAAACAAAAGTTGACATTGTTTCTTTAAGGTCTTTGTGTTGCTTAACTATTATCCCTTTTTTTGTTTTGCTTTGCGGATGCACATTCATCGGAACTAGTATGTTTGTATGCTTTATATATATAACTGCGAAAAATATGTACGATCCAAGTATTCGAAGGACAAAAATTCGTTTAAGAGGCATTGTTGTGCAACGAAATGAAGAAACACCAATCAAGAAAATACCAACGCCAACAACAAAGAAGTGCGAGAAAAGGCAATGGCAGCTGAACTGAAATGTGAACAGCATATTAGAACATCAATAAAGATTTATATTGTTCTTGAGGCTGTCTGGGTGTAAGAATGCTTGTGCTATTCATAGAAAAATAAAACTGAGTTCGGGACAAACGGCCAGGACGAAAGAACGAAACAAGCAAAATGGCCAGATGCGATGCACAATAGCTAACGAGTTTTGTCATAACACCATCGCAGTTTAAATCTATTTAATAGTGCATCTGAATAAATGATTTATCGTATTGGTCGAAATGTCATTACTGAGCTGTTCGCAAGAAAAAATAAATAAATCATGAATCACTGGAAAAAGTAAACGCATTCAATAAAATGCATTCACCTCATGCAGATGCTATCAGAGAAGCTTTGAAAAATGAAGATGTTCAGATTACTTGAGACCGACTGTGAGCATCACAAGTGATTTAGTGCGCGATGATTAAAATTTTGCGCGGAGTCCTTTACAATCATAAACGAAAGGAACAAATTATTAATAAGCTCGGTGAAACCTCTTTTTTTATACGCTTTATTAGAGCTGACGAAATTTTAATATATGCCCACGTGTATATTCTGAAAATTTTTGTAATTGTATTTGCAATGCTTTAAAAGCAGCATCATATACCCTGCACCTTATAAGGCTCTTTATTTACACTGATGTGAAATGCATATCAGGTGGCGTTGTAAGTTTAACGATGTAGAATCCATGTTCATGATCAATAGTTCCCCAGATCACAACTATACGAAAATTATACTGAAACGCTGATACTCAAAAAGTTGTCTGGAAAATGGTACCCAAAACAACGGAGAGATAATCATTACAGATGAGTCTTTTTATTGACATTATTCATACAAGTACAAAATGATATTTTTTGTGATGCAGGACAGTTTTTTTTGCCAAAACCCTTTACGGCCCATTATACCTGAGCTTGAGATCTTCCTAAAAAGATCAAATATAAATAATTCTTCCACAGCCAACTATTTGGCTTAGTATTAAAGGGAACATTATCGATATTATTGAATAATAAATTCTTATTCAGTAAAACAATTTATTCCCAAACGCCTGGCCAAATAAAACTTATTTAAAATAAATCAATAAAATTAATATTTCCCGTCATTTTCAGCCTATGCCACGAACTAATATTACTCATTAATGAGCGAAGGGTATAAGACAAGAGGCTTGCGGTTGAAATTGCAATGGAAAAAGGAAATTTTGTTTTTTTTCATGCTTTGACTTTGGCTTTGAGCGCCTAACAATGTTGCGCATTTCAATGAGCGCTGATGGCATGCTGATTAGTTGGAAATTTTTTTCTAATTAGAAATCAGTCAAATGTCGTGAATTGCAAATTCGAAAGTAATTGAAAATCTACGGCAACCGCGACAACCGCCAAGAAATGTTCTCATACAGAGAGAGCGAGAGAAAGGAATTTTAAGAAGGATGAGAGAATACACAATTGAAAGATGAAGTGCCGTTCTGGGAAATGCAAAGAAAATAAGTCATATTAAAAAGCTTTTCAATGCCTAATAGAAGAAAGGGTAAACCTTCGGATGCATTTTCTAATGCAACGCCATCTCCTAACACTTAACTCTGGAGACTGACCACTCGATTTATTTTGCTCCCCTACTCCCCAAAGCCGCTGCCAATGCCACTGCCTCTTCATTTTTCTCCATTCCGCTGTCGTCGATGTTCGCCCTTCTCATGTTTCATGGATAATTTCACTTTGTGTGTTCAATGGGTGAAAAATTAAGGCATGGCAGGGGGCGGAGTGAAATGAAATAGCAGCAGCAGCAAAAACAAAAACAGAAAATCATACAAAAGTGGAGAAAACGGCGAAGAAAAAGAAATGATTGCGAAAAACAATATCCGCTCGATTATAGCTCTTCGAGCAACAACAAGAAGGAAAAAAGGAAGAACAAGAAGAAGAAGGAAAAGTATGAAGTAAAAAAAAAATAATAATAATAATAATGCTGAAATGCCAAGAATGAATCTCCTTTTCTCCATTTTTGCAGAGAACTGGTGCGTTGCATATTTTCGCAATTTGTTTGCGCTTGAATGAAACCCCAAGATGTGCATTTACAAGAGATATTAAAAGTCTTTTAATAAAAGTCAATGGTTGCTAATGGCATCGGCACGCAGCACGCACATTTGGCTGAGTGGGAGAGAGTGTTGCAGGCACAGATGTTATTCCATTTTTAAATCGGAAAGTATTTGGTTTCCTTACAATTAAATAATTGTTTTAAATAAACATAAGCCTTTATTAATTTGCAATCTTCTTCAAAATCTTCATTAAACAGTTTTTTAATGAAAACACTTAAAAAAACTTTATAGGTGTATAGAGGATGACCTTAATAGTAGATTTGCACGTTATTTTACAACATATAATCTGGAGTGGAAATCTACGAGTTTAAATTAAAAACTAGAAGGCTCCATTTCTGACAGTCTTAATTTCATGCAGACAGACATATGGACAGTAGAGCTGTAGAAAAACCTCGATACTATTGATAGTATCGAGGTCGTTCGATAGTTTCGACGTGCAGAAACATATGCATTGTTAGTATTTATATTATCTAACAATATTAAGGATTGGTATTTTTTAGCTAAAAAAAGAAAAAAGAAACAAAGGTCACATTGAAAACTAAAATAAAAATATTAAAAGAGTAATTGATTTGTTATACCTTAATATATGGATGTTGGTGTTGGCGATGATATAATGGACAAGTTTCTAAATGCAAACGGTAAATATAATACATATGTTATATAGATACATACATACATATATAAGCACATTATAATTAGGCCCTGTACCGAAGGTACAAGAGCCTATTGGTTTTGTGCAAATGTATGTAACAGGTAGAAATAATAATCGGAGACCCACCAAAGTTACCCCCATTATGGTCAGGAGCGATAGAGGAGTCGATATAGACATGTCCGTCTGTCCGTCCGTCCGTCTGGCCGTCCGTATGAACGAAAGGATCTCGGAAACGGTAATAGATAGAGACTTCGTGTTTTTTGCATTCGACTAGGACTGCTCCGGAATTTTACAAGTTTATTTTAAAAACTTGCCCCTCCCCCCCTTCCCCATAAAATCACGCCCAAGGGTAAAAATTTCTTCGGCACAAAAAAAAGTAAGTATGCCAGTATAGAGATATCGTCCTTCTTAGCAAAAATCCGAAAAGTTCATCAAAATCGGATAATAAATGACGATTTTATAAGCAATTGAATTTGAGCGACCCCCCTTTTCGATACATACATAAAAAAATGATTTAAAAGGCACTTAGTCGTGCAGTGAGAAGTGGTCATGTGTTTGGTCATAAGCTAGGGGAACATTTAATGTGTTTGTTAGGCGACCTGCACTGGTACAGGGCCTCTTACAGTCGGTTACGCCCGACTGTGATTTTCTTACTTGTTTTTGGTATATATTTATTTGTGTAGCAACGAATAGAGAGAATATTCTTCAAGTCTGCAGCGAGTCGGATGAAGAGAAAATTCCAACCAAGAAATCGTGCATTTCAAAATCAAAGGTATGGAATTTTTTTGAGAAAATTAAAGATGGTAAAAGTGCAAAGTGTATTGTGTATGGCGAAATTTATAAGACCAGTGGCAACACAACGAATTTGTTAGATCACTTAAAGCGATTGCACCCTGCAACAAATGTGCAAGATTTGCAGAAACCTTCTAGCACAATCGTTACATTCTTTGATAAAAAAATATGAAGTTGCTTCGACACGAAAAAAAAATGTTGACATGGCTTTAATTAACTTAATTGCGTTAGATATGCGACCATTTTCAAGAGTCGAGGACAGGGGTTTTCGTAACTTTGTAAAAGAACTTGATCACCATTATGAACTACCATCTCGCTTCACGCTACAGAATGTGCACATGCCAAATCTCTACAATTCTGTAGAAATGAAATTGAGAGATATTCTTGAAAAAGTGAAACATTGTGCTGTTACTACTGATTGTCGGACATCTCGGGCCAACGAAAGCTATCTCACGGTCACTTGCCACTGCATTCAAGATAATTTTGCTTTGCGGTCTGCAGTTTTGTCTACAAACAAATTGCTGAACGAAACAAACCATTCGGCTTAAAACATAGGAGAATCATTGGAAGCTGTTCTTGCTCACTGGAATATATATGATAAAGTCGTTCCCATTGTTACGGACAATGCATCACACATAAAGAAAGCGTGCGAGTTAAATCAAAAGAGAAATTTACCATGCTTGGCTCATTTAGTGAACTTAGTTGTGCAAGAGTGTTTAGCATTAGAACACATTAAAGCTATCATAATAAAATGCAAACGAATTGTAGCTTTTTTTAAGAGCAGTACTATAGCATATGCAAAATTTAAGGATGCCCAAGAAACTGAAAGAAAATATAGTTTAAAACAGGAAGTGGCGACTCGGTGGAACAGCGCTTTTTATATGATTCAACGACTATTATTGACAAAGGAAGTTCTTGGAAAAATATACCTAAATACACCTAAAGCGCCATCGCCTTTAACCCTTGAAGAAATTTCAATATTGGAAGACTTGATATTGTTACTGTCACCATTTGAAGAAGCCACTCTGCAGACGTCATCAAGCCAACTTGTAACGATATCTTTAATAATACCTGTAGCTCATGGTCTTATGCACACTCTCGAAAATGTACAACCTAAGTTAAAAACTTTTGAGGGCATGAATGCATGCCTTTATTTAATGAAGCGTATTAAAGTAAGGCTACTTGTGTATGAGGAGCATACTGTTACCAGAGTAGCAACACTTTAGGACCTCGATTTAAAAATGAAGGCTTTCGGTGTGCTTTTAATGCTGTAGAAGGTGGAAAATCATTAGAAAATGAGCTAGTAGAGATGAACAGAGCACAAACAACTCCCACCTCTTCGACCTCAATGCTTCCAAAACCATCACCCAAGTGCCAGATGCCGCTGGAAAAGAATAAGGAGCACAAGTTACGGAACGATAAAGTTGATTCAATTTTAGTTTTACGGCAGTACTATTCCGATTCTAATTTAGATTCCTCCATGAATCCTTTGGAATATTGGAAGGTAATAATATTGCTTGTATAATTTCGATTGTAGTACATAACTTTATGTTTTCAGAATTCCCCAAAGTGCGCAGTGTTAGGATCGTCTGCTTTAAAATATCTTTGTGTTCCAGCTACGTCCACTGAAAGCGAGCTTATGCTCAGCAAGGCTGGATTAATTGCCAGCGAAAAGAGAAGCTCATTAAAAGCGAAAAACGTTGACATGCTTACGTTTGTCAACAAAAATTCTTGTATCTCAAACTAAGTTGTGTTTATATTGCTAAAAAATGTTCAGGCTGGACCAGATCATTCGCAAATGAAAATAATAACATTTGTTAAAGAATCACTGCTAAAAAATTTAAGACAAATTTTTATTTTTGCTATTTCTTCATAAAACAGAATATTTTTTGCTTTAACAGTTTTGAGATAATATTTTTTACTGACTTAGTCTATATCATAGTATTATTATAATAAGACTACACACCTAATGTTAAGTTAAAAAGTCACTTCTGAAATATTCAAGACTAATTGTTTTTTTTTTATTTGTTTATAAAATATACTTACTGCTCCCACTCTTATTAATTCACAAATGAATACTACAATAATAAAACTACAAAGTTAATGTTAAGCTAAAAACTCAAGACTAATTGTTGTAATTATTTGTTTCTAAAATGGAAAAGATTTTGTTGAAAAGTTAAAATAAACTTTTTTTTTTAATACTATAAATTTCTTTTAATTTGTTTAGGTGTTAGGTCATATGTAAATCAAACAAGCCTACCATTCGAAGTTTGGTGGGCAGAATTACAGCCGGATATAGCAAAGCTAGTTTGACTTTTGATGCTGGTAGAAATTGTGTACACTAGAAAACTGTGTACACTTGTAATGGACCCCATTTTGCATATTTCTGTCAGTAAAATACATTTTCACAATCTACTTTATCCTACTAATATTATAAATGCGAAAGTTTCTATGTATGTGTGTATGGATGTTCCTCTCTTACGGCTAAATCGCTCTACCAATTCGACTCAATTTTGGAATAGAGATAGATGGGATGATGGAAAAGAACATAGGCTACGTTTTTGTTACTTCATTACTTTAACTGCAATAAAATAGCAGGTACAAAATTTTATATCGATTCAAAATAGAAGCATTCAATCTTCTAATCCTACTAGAAATAATTGTCAAGTAAATCAAAAATTATTTGAGAGTAATTTCTTTCTATAAAAAATTATTATTATTATTTATTATGGACCGAAAGCGTAAGAGTAATCTTTCAAAAAAGGCATCAACAGCAGGCAGCTTATATCGCGTTTCAAAGGGCCACAGAAACCGTTGAGATGGCTGAAGCCCGCAGAAGCGCTGTTGCTGAAAGGGCGGTACAGCGTCGTCAAACATTTAGGAAAAACACATGGGGTGCATTCGACAAAGCGGCATTTGAGTACGACGAGACGCTTGAATATGAAAGTCACAAGCTTATAAAAATAAACGCAATGAACAAAGATTGCCGATTTTGTGGAGCTCTTAAATGGCAAGAGGAAACGGCAAGCATGTGTTGTTCGGGAGGAAAAGTAGCAATTTCTACAATAGATGAGCCGGTTGAACAACTGAAAAATCTTTTCTCTAATGAAACAGATGAGTCTCGCCGTTTTCTAAGAAATATTAGAAAATATAATTCATGCTTCCATATGACGTCTTTTGGAGCGGATAAATTGTCTCAATGCCAAGATTTTGTCCGACTTTCACTGTTCAAGGTCAAGTGTACCACAGAATTGGTTCCTTGCTCCCTGCGACCAATATCCAACCTCAATTTTTACAAGTTTACTTCATGGGTGATGAGGAAGCTGAAGTAAATAGGCGTCAAATCAAGGTTTTTAACAATTTTCGTTGAGTTTGGTCTCACTTTTACTTGAAGTTTGTAGATGTTTGAAACTATTGTCAACGCAATAAAATACTACTACAATAATAATACTTTTAGAGATAGCGGACGAAGTCGCGGGTAAAAGCTAGTAAAAATAAATTAAAAATCCGATATATCGAGGTTTTTTTCTCAAACTATCGGAAATATCGAGGTACGCCATTATCGATGTTTCTACAGCTCTAATGGACAGTGTATATCGACTCGATTTGTTAAGAAGATCGTCTACCTTTAGTTTGTCAAATAAATTGTGACTTCAAATACCAATTTATACTATGGATACTAGAATAGCAACTAGGAACTAAAATATAGATGCACGACTATTTGATACGCTGCAAACACCCTTTTTTACATTACTCCATTTTTTACATAGTCGGTCTCAATTTTACTCTGCTATAAATTAGGCTGAGAATATATAACAAATAAGTTTTTTGGTGCAAGCCAAGGCATAATGAAAAATATATCAAAAACATTTTAATAGATGTACGAAACTTGAAGGTATTCAATGCGACACAGAAAGATTCGAATTCAGTGAGTTTAACTCTCTAAGTGTTCTACTCAAACTGTACTGAAAGAAACTTTCTCTCAAACAGACATATGAAAAACCGTACTGGTCTCGTCGGGCAGATCACGAATATTTGTACTTTATTAGGTCTCTAATGGTTCCAAATATAAACAAGTAAGGAAATTTCAGTCGGGCGTAACCGACTGTAAGAGGCCCTGTACCAGTTCAGGTCGCCTAACAAACACATTAAATGTTTCCCGAGCATATGACCAAACACATGACCACTTCTCACTGCGCGAATATGAATGAAAAGAAAAGGGGGGTCGTTCAAATTCAATTGCTTATAAAATCGTCATTTATTATCAGATTTTGATGAACTTTTTAGATTTTTGCTTAGAGGAACGACATCTTTATATTTTTTGTGTGCCGAAGAAACGATGTTTGAAATTTCTTCCCTTTGCATCATTTGGTTTTTTTTTTTTTTGTTTTTGTTTTTTTTTCTTTAATTCTGCTACACAAAAGAATAAGTTAAACTGCCCAAATAAGTTATGTGTGGTAAAAAATTTTATTAGAAGAGCCAATACCACCAAAAGAATAGATAAATTTTTTTCTATTCCAATTAAACTTATTCCAATTAAACTTACCTTAGATTGGCTGCGAAGCCTTATACATTAGCTTATAATTTTAACTTAAACCAGTGTAATTGGCGTCAATAAACTCAAATCTATAATTAGGAGTTTCAATGGCGACGTTCGATTTGTATTTAATTAAAATTAAAACGCCCACTTAAGTGGCGCAGTTCAACAGCCGGATTCAATAGTAAATTAAAGTATATATGTATATTGTATATTGTATGTATAATATGTTCAATAAAAATATTTCTTGTGGAAACTTCATTTTATCTTTTAAAATTTTAAAATGTAACATTGTATATTTTCCTCATATTTGGCGGTGCAAGCGTATACTCAGTTTGAACTTTTGTCTGTGGTAGTTAGCGAGTCTACTTTGTTACAAGATCTTCACAAAAGGTCGAGAACATATTAGCGTCGATGCTCACCATGGAAGCCTCAGCAAGTCAACAAGTCAATTGTTGTAGTCGGATAGCTATTAGAAAAGTATTTAAGGGTGTCGATTGCCTCATGCCATGCAATATTTTGGGATTTTTTGGACAAGAAACCAGTGCCGGCGAAATTTCATCTGAAATAGCTTAATTTTGACAAATAGAAGCGTCGAATAAGCATCGCTCAGGAGCTGTTTAATGACGTCAACAAAGATTGACATTTGCTCAGAAGGTTCGTAACTGGTGATGAATCATTATTATATGGTTTTGACGTCAAAACTAAAGATCAATCATTTCAATGGAAGCGAAAAAAGCATCTTAAGTTCGGTTAACTTGAATTTTGTGTAGTGTGAGTTCTAGCCAGAATGCCTCAATATTTTGGAAATGTGGACTTGAAACGCGGGTCTCCCTGTGTTTATGCCGCGAATGTCCATAATGGGTTAAGTTTTAGTTATTTTTCTGAAGTTGTACAATAGCAAATAGAATAGAAAAAGAGCAAGCGAGAGAGAAGAAACCGTTAATTATCTTCTCTCTATTGATATTTGTTATTGTAATAACCCACCACCTTTTGCATAGATTTTGTTTGTTTTGTTACTTTTTAATCGATTGCATTAAAAGGTTCAGTTGCAATCTCGATTCCGCGCCGTTAAATCGATCGTGCTAGGTCTCTGCCGCGGTGGGCAGAGCTAGTATTTTGTTTGTGGTTTTTTATGCTCCAACATTTGTGTTGTTGGACGCATTTTATATACTTTTAGTCTAATTATTATTCGGTAAAATAATAAATTATAATAAGTGGTGCGACGTGGCACCATAGTGAATATATAATTTATTGTGCGCCTTATTTCAAATAAACTTGCATATATATTAAAACCCGAAATAAGGCGAGCGTTTTTATTTGACAAGGCAAGCTGCGAGTTATTTTGGTGTGAAGAATAATTCGTGGCCTTTTAAGGATTATTGTTGTCGGACTTACTGGATCACTTGCAGGACTAGAAGTTGGTGTGTATATAAAGCATTTTATATGCATCAATGCTGTGTAGGTTTTTATTCTATTACAGGGAGTGAACGCAGCACCGCTAGCGACTAGGTCGCTAGTTCAGCGGAAGTGACAACGTCGCCTAAGCTGGAGTTTTGGTTGACTGGTTACGCCGGTGAACAAACACCCTGTTTCACTCTTCTCTTAGGATGTACTTCATCAACCCAGCTGCCGCCACACAAAATATTGGCCCCCGTCGCATAGATTTAAATTTCCTTAGATGATACTTTAATATAAAATCTAATAACACGAAGTTATCGGCACAGACTTCGGAATCAATGAAACCGCGTTGCCTAATATCATGAGGGCATTCCATTTTTATGCGTTTAGCAAGTATTTGGTGTAGTTGGCTTACCGTGACTAATGGCATGGTGATCGGCCTAAAATCGCCAAGTTCGCCATGAACTCTATCTTTCTTTGGTATGAATATCGTTTTAGAAGTCCTGAGACATCTAGGAAGAACTTAACATCAAATAATAATGTTATAGTTTGCTGCTAGGACTAACAACGGAATAGCTCTTAATTGCCTAACTGTTAAGTTATAGGGTCCTGGTGCGATTGATAATTTGGCCCTTGCCATTTTGAGCTCTTCAATTGATTTGGGTGTCCACAATCCTTGAAGTGGCTCACATAATATTGCCCCAGAGGGCAAGACTGTGCAAGGAGTTTCGAATATATTTTTCCAGTACGGAGCCATAACTTTCCTTGGCATAGCCGAATTTGATGGGCCTTCAAGCACTTGCTTGATACATCGACCCATGTTTTTACGCCATAATTGTTGGATTATAGCGTAATCTGCTCTACATTGCTGTCTCCTGTAAGAAGTGGGATATGCTACCTATTTGCAACAACGGGGAGCTGTTCAGGCAAGATTGTCATTAAATATGACGAAAGGTTTACCAGGGTGGTTGTTTTTCTCACTGTTAAAGCTTGGCTCACTATGTCACTCAGGGAGCTAGCATTCTACGATCGAATAGATCCGATCCTATATTGAGCTAATACCTCAATAAACTTATAGCAATTCAGGATAGGTTGATCCAGTTGAAAATGGGTTTCAACCTGAGCTACATTGCATAACTGTTCCCTAATTTGGCCTAATGCGTCCTTATACTTTGGCTGCTGCCTGACCTTGACGTCCTCCAACAGACCTCGCATGGAAAGGAGAGATCAGGTTGGGTTAAAACAATATCCGGATCAACATCTGGGACCAGACTTTGAGCCAGATTGTGCGGGGCGGTAGCACCACCATGGCTGGACGCAACTCAGGTTAGATCAGGTGTTTGACATAACACTACTGGAGCTTGAGAATGATGGGCGGATACATTACTCAAGCTGGACAACCCTGCGGTTATACCAGGATCTATGCTATGATCTAATTCTTTACCTAATGTTGGACATTATAGACATACATGACCTTTGTCATAACGAGCGGTATCATGATAAAGGCGGACGGGTCGTTGACCGATTTGGGCAAATGCTCGGTCTATGGTTAGATTTTGTGAGTTTGTTTGTGTTTTTGTGTTGGTGGGATCGGAGATATGCCGATCCAAACCGTAGAATTGATCTTCCGTCAATTGGTTGTTTGTTGCTCGGGGGTTGTGATTGGTATGGTCATTGCTTGGATCGGTCATTATTTAATCGGCTTGATTATTTAATGACGTGCCAATGAGAAAAGATTGAAAGGGCTGGCAATCCCAGCGATCTTGTCAGTTCTGCTTATTATACGTAATGCATAGGAGAGACCATATTGGGCCGAACTGACTGAGTCGGTACTTGAAACTTATGAATCTATACCAATATCTAAGTGTCGGACTCCTCTCCTAACTGTCTGAATTCAGACTGGTCGAACAAGGCTTTGTTTGACTCAGGATCCCAGTGTCGTCACTCACTGTAACACTTCCCATTGGCTGACAGAGTTTCCTCTATCAAACCAAAAGAAAATATCTCCTTAATTGCCACGATTGAGGGTTGAAACATACAACTTATTAATATATTAATTTATTTGTTGTTACCATTAAAAATATCTTAAAAGAGTTTCTAATTATTTATTATAATATAATGGAAGCCAGCGCAAAATACAAAATCTCGTTTATATTTTCCTTCCATTATTTTGACTGAACGACAAATATGTTGAGAATAATTTAATTTGCAAATATTTTCATACATAATATTTAATTAGTACCAAAAAACATTTTAAGTATTTTTTAAAAACCATTTTCAAAAATTTCATAATGCGCACAAATGCGAAACAAATGAGTTCTAAATAATTAAATCACTTCCTAAATCTGAATATTTTCGTAAACAAATTTCATATTATCAAACAAATAATTGCGCATAGGCGGGGGAACAGGACACTGTTTCAGTATTTGCATTTAAATTTGCATAGACTGCTTGCATATTTCGTCGATTAGTTTTGCTTAATTATTGAAAATGTATTTCGCAAATTTACTCCAGTTCAAATTGGGACGAATATTAAAAAAGCTGGATGGCAAACATTATAATACTCGGCACACATAAATATGGATAATTGAACAATGTGGTGCACTGCATGTTAAGCTTCAACAATGAACGAAGCATGTGCATGCATGTACGATTAGTAAATGATATGTTGGAGACCCAATAATGTCCTCCGATTTTATAGACTTTAAAAACTAGTCACCTTACCAACCGGTTGATTCACTTACTATTGATAGCATTAAAAGGCTTCTCCAACGACACTCCACTTGACCTAGCTGTGGAAAGTATCTATCTTCTATATATATATATATAAAGGTCTGTATGTCTGTGTGTCTGTATGTCCATATGTTTGTCGTTTAAGGCTTTACCGTTTGGGAAGATGTTTAGTACACTCCCGCGTTTAGTAAAGGCATAGTAAAACTATTCTGAGGACATATCTTTTAATTCATTTGAGGTAGTGGGATAACATTTGGTATACATGTTAATGGGATCGGAATAAATAGTCCTAATAGTAGAGAAAAGTCTCCTTTTGACACCAATAAAAAGTGTGCTAAATTTAAGTTAAGAACAAAAGCTATTTTTGTTGTTCATTAGCTTTGATGTTTTGTCTTAAATTTAAAGAGTGCAGGATTGTTTTTTATAATTAAATGCGAATAGTACAGAATGGCTTCCTTTTCAACTCAACAAAACTTGTACGAAATGTAAAATAGACCAAAAAGACCACATCGACATATATTATTTTTCTGTCACTAGTGATTTACAACAAAGTTTGTGCAAATGCTTCTTTTGAAGATGTTTTTGCTTTTTGAACTTTCACTTTTTTAATATTTAAAATTCACTCATTCACTTGGGAATGGCGAATAATGATTCTTGTTACAAACGGTCCAAGCAACTCACACGTCCGTTAGGACACGTAACCCCTAGGTAGCCTCTGAACACCCGTTAAGAGGTGAGCCCTTCATTAGAGGTTGGTGCGCTGGGCTTGGGACCCTCCACCGTAAAAATAATATCCAACGAAAACAATAAGGAAGCCTTAGAAAGAACCCTATGATGACGACCCCCGCAAACGACATAAGGACCACGAATTACGGATATGCATCTGGAATGTCTGCACCCTTAATTGGGATGGTGCAAATATCCAGCTGGTTGATGTCCTCGAAAAATGCAATCCAAGAAATCCGATGGATAGGACAGCTGGACGATGGATACAGCTGCCATGCGAGTAAGCACGAATTTGGATGTTGTTTCATGGTGAGTAGGAAGTTACGTGGCCTCGTCTCTAGGTTCACGCCTGTTGATGAGCGCCTGACCGCGATACGCATCAAGGCTAAATATTTTTATATGAGACTGATTTGAGCGCACGCCCCGACGAAAGAGAGAGACGACGATGCTAAAGATGAGATCTATGAGCGCTAACCCAAACACGATGTCAACGCCAAGATTGGGAAGGAAGGAATCTTTTGCCCAATCGTCGGAAAATTTGTCGAAGTGTCGCAATGCTACTTCAGAGAAGATCGTTCCTATCAGCGAACTCGGCAGCCGGGAGAAACCCGAGCTGTCATAGAGCGATATCGAGCGAAACGGAGAGAGGAGAAACGTCTTTTCAGTCGCAAGAAAAATGAGCAACAAAGACGTGAGTTTGAGGATGTTGAGATATTACGTAACAGAAATAAAGCTCAAAAATTGTAACAAGAGGTGAAGCGTCTGACTGAAGGTGGTAAACCCGGCGTAACTTTCTGTAGGGATGAAAATGGAAACCTGTTTATGGATGAACAGGAAACACTGAGATTATGGAGGAGTCATTTTTCTAACCTACTCGGAAGCGATGAAGTACACAATTCCGCCGATAGAGAAATGACAGTTATAAAAAAAGTGAAATATAACAAAGCTGCAGGCTCTGACGGGCTGCCAGCTGAGTTATTTAAGACCGGCGTCGAAGAGGTGTTTAGGAGTATACATACACCAACTTTTATGCAAGATATGGTCCTGACCTATCTTATAGAAAGGAGACCCCGCTGTTTGCGCCAACTACCACGGAATAAGTCTCCTTTCCATCGGATATAAGATTCTGTCGCGCGTATTGTGGAATAGGCTGAAGCCATATACGGATTCACTGATAGGACTATATCAGTGTGGCTCAGACCACAAAAGTCGACCAGTGACCAAATATTCAAATTACGCGAAATCTTGGAAAAGACCCATGAGTTCAACAAAAACACACACCACCTATTTGTCGACCATAAAGCCGCTTGCGTTTTTCGACGAACTGTCTGCACTAGGTATCCCAGCAAAGATCGTCCGTCTTTGCATGACAACGCTATCTCACACATAAAGCGTTGTCTCCGACCCCTTTGATACCAAGAGAGGTGTCAGGCAGGGCGATGCTCTGTCGTGCGAAAGTAATACATCCTATGCCAGTGCCCTAACATACAGAGTATGTCGGGCTCGATCTTCCAATAGGAAGTGATGCTGCCATCGGTACGCAGGAGTCAGCTATGCGTTCTCAGAGATTGAAAAAGGGTCTCGGCTCATGGGTCTTGCGGTGAATAAGGACAAGACGAACTACTTGGTGTCTTCTCGCACTCCGTCATCGCGTATTGGACGATCAGTGCAAATGGAGTGAACTTCAATGAATGTAGAAAACTTCGTCTATCTTTGATCCGAGATAATCAGCAACAACAATTTAAGCCTGGGGATCAGGCAAAGAGTCATGCTTGCAAAAAGATGCATTTTTGGGCTGAGCAAGCAAATAAGAAGTAAAGCCCTCTCTCGAAAGACAAAAATCAAGATCTATAAGACGCTGATACTCCCGGTCCTATTGTATGACGTGATTGAGTCAGATGAAACAGCGTTGGAAGTCTTCGAGAGGAAGATTCTTCGCAGGATCTTTGGTCCTATTAGACAAGCTGTACGAGGTTGATAGAGTTCAGCGCATAAAATCCCATCTGCTGCACTGGGCTGGTCACCTCATTCGAATGGTCACCTCCAGCACTTGGTCACGCAATAGAGGACGACCGGGCACGCGTTGGAATGTTCAGGTATGGAGAGATCTTTCCGTACTTGGTATTTATAACAACTGGCGACAGCGCACACAAAATTGCAGAAGCTGGCGCACCTTCCTGAATGCGGCTATGACCGAACGACGATTGAAGGTAATTTAAGTAAGTTAGAGTAGCTGGTAAGAATATTTCGTAGAGACTCCATTTGCAAAGAAACCCAAAGCTGTCTTAGTTGTAAACGAACTGAAATTGTCAGAATGAGCGCATATGTTCTTGACATTTTTCGTAGCAGGTTCAGAGCTCAGCATCGATAAAACCAGCGAAGGGTTTGTTTTTGCCTGCATTGTATAAATGTGCATTGAGTTAAACTAGTTCTTAAAAGTATTTATTAATAATGAATGATTTTCTAGACGTCCAAGAGAATCAGCCATCAAGATGTCTTCATTCAATCGCTTCTTAATGTATTTGTTAAAGTAGTCCAAGTTTCTGTCACATTATTCCCACTTTAATACTAATTTGCCAATAAAACTGTGAAAGTATTGATAAATTTGAATATTTAATAAAATTTAAATATTTCCAAAGCTATAATTGTGAATAATTTCGAGTTCTTATTTGGCCTCAAAGTGAGTTTTATATAGTTCTACAATGCAATAATTCTTACTTTCATTTCTCGAGAACTACAGTTCATTGCAGAACAAGACATTTCTTCAACATTATCAATGTAGAAGACTGACTCCACATATGAATCACTATAGCCTTCAAAATGCAAAAGTATAGGGTATCATTTCTGTCGACTAAATTCGAGTTACTTGTGCTATGTACATGCATGTAAGTACGAGTCCTAGTACGCTCAAATGTTTGCGTATAGTTTTATGTGTGTACGTGAGTGTGTTTCCGATTTCGCCTGTTTGTAAATGCTTGCTGAGTGCATCATAATGTAATTATCTCTAATTGCATCTAATGAGCGCACGGAACTTCAAAAAATAATGCCGCTACACAAAAATGACTGTAAGAGCAAAAGTGGCTGCGGCATCTGCGAGAGCAGCAGCACCAGTGACAAGTGCAACTGCAACATGAACAACAAACAATTTAAATTGAACAATAAATGGTAGTATGAAGTACGTAGTCCTCGGGATTAGCAAAAACCCATTTGTTTGAGTCGAACTGAATCGCATGTGCGGTGTGACCGGTGCCGCAATCGGTCCCAGCGGTCCAGCTCTTTGTCCGGTCCGTGGCTGCTTCGGTCGATTGCTATTCCTTGGTGGTCATTTGTTTCTCTGTTTGCCGTCGTGTGAAACTGTTTAATAAAACCAACGAGTGCCAAGTGGAATGCCGTTAACTACTAAATTAACCCGACTTGACTGTGTGATTTCCGTGTGAGAAGAACCAAAGCGAGTGCCACCCATGACTCCTTTCATGCTCTATAGCTTGCCTATTACAGTGTAGCGTCTGTCGTGTCCTCTTTGGCGTTCTAATGTTGAGTTCAGAGTGAATCACTTTATCCAATGAATGCGAGCTCATTGGATTTAATACGTGCTCCACCTGGCCGTCCGTCCGCCCATGTGTCCGTCAGTCTACAGGTCTATGTAACAGTCGAATGAGATTCGTTTCGTTCCTTTCATTGTTTGTTCGACCATCCGACCGACCGTTTGTTCCTTCAAGCATTCGTCGTCACTCCATTCTGTTTATTATGCAGAAGCTGACTCGAACTCATTTTGTACTCGCAATAATTTTAAGTCCGAAGGGTACTTTCCCCCTTTCTTGTTTAACTTTCCTTACTTGCACGTGGCTCGCCGGAACTACTATTAATGGGCTATCCTAATTAGTTTGTTGTTGTGCATGTAAGTTTTACCTTTGTTTACTCTGCTTTTTACTATTGCTATACATGCGTACACATATTGGTACTGCTGTTGCTTCTACTGATGTCCTGTAGCATATTTACTGGAATCTGTTATTGGAGGTCATTGCTGATGAGCAACAGCTTGGCTTTGTCATTGATGATGACGATGTTGCCGAATGCATAAGCACATGAGTGGGAATAATCAAGTTGTATTCACCTCTGGTTAATTCACTCAACAGGAAATCAAAATAAATTATTTCGCTTCCAGATCATGCAGTGTGTCTTGGTAGGCAGCTTGTTAAGTTAGTTCATGTTTACTCAAAAAAGTCAAATAACCAAAGAAAATAATGGAAAAATCATGCAAATGCGACCAAATTTAAAATAAACAAGAAGGAATGTTGCAATCGAATGTACATACGGGGGATATATTCCTATCTGGATCCGTTTGACATTTTTTCTTAAAATTAATTTAAGATTAACCGAATTTGAAGTTTCTAGCTGAATTAAACACAACAACAACAAAATGTGTTTCATATAAAACCCAGAAAGAGTTGACAGATTTGTAGGGTGGCCTATGTTTATGGTCTATTAGAACAAAAAAAAAATAAAAAAAAACCGATTGACATGTTCATTGAAGTTGTACAACAGCTGCGCAGTTGATTCAGCAATTCGATTATAATTCCAACAGCAGAAAAACGCATTGTCCACACAACACTCGATCTTCCTGGCCAGTTGTGTCTTCCAGTTGCCCCCATCACTGCTGAAGAAATTACAGCACATATAAAGGTGGCGCTGTTCCTGGTCTTCATCATCAATGAAGTGCTTAGACTAGGATACGTTCCATCACAAGCATGAACCTGAACCAGAGCGTCAGCGTGACCTACTCGCTGCACAGATGTAACTGCGAGGGTGTATACCTTCAGGATCAGCTTTTGGATCATCTGACTAGGCATGAATACCTAGGGCTGTATCTGGATGGATGAATCACTTTTAAACCCACATTACCAATGTTGTATATTCACTATACGAAAGGACGCGTAAACTGGGCTTGCTTTTCAACAGCAGAAAGAAGTTTTTGCTGTGCAAATATATAAGACAATAACTGCACCAACCTAGCGCTTCGGAATGTAAGAATGTAGCATTGCTGCTAAATCCCATCTAGCCAAGATTAGGGTCCTCCAAGCGAAAGTCCTTCGCAGCTTCTCTGGCGCATCTTGGTACATAAAAACGGCCAACCTTGAAAGGAAGATGTCCTCAACCAGCAAGCAGCGACGTACATGGCGCGTCTTAAAAATCATCCAAACGATCTAGTTAGGCGCCTACTCAGGATGCGCTACAGATGTGGAGTTAGAATTTACCCAATCGACCTGGCCAGCAGAGCCTTATAATATACGAATTCATAAATCGGGAAGAAATCCAAGATCTTATATAAATTTGATATGTTATTCTATGATAACAGTAAATTTACATAAATGTTAAGTTTAATGTGCTATATTTATTTTTAAGCCATGTACGCAAGATTTTATATTCTCCTATTCCTTATTCAGATCAATTGTTTTCAGTGAACATGCTAACCCCTAAGGGACTTAACACTCAAAACGCAAACCTGTACCGAGTTTTTGTATGAAAAATTTAATTAATTTAGCTAAAAACACCAAATTTGGTCCAACTTTCGATAACCTGTATAAAATATTCCATTTTGACCCAGATCGAACCAATAAATATAAATCTGTCCCCCCTATCCTTTCCCAAAGGTCCTTTCGAAGACGCAGTCCCCACACAAATCTGTCAGCTCCTAAGGTCTTATAAGAAAAGCATTTTGTTGTTGCTTAGTTTAGCTTCAAGCAACAAATTTGGCTTATGCCAATACCAATAATATATCACATACGGAACAAGATAGGAATATATGCGTCATACAAATTTAAGGTAAGATGAGTGAGCAGAGTATTATGAAGTTGAGCGTACTCGACAGCAGCTTTTTTGCTTATATTGTATTAGAGTATGCAGTGCCTGCTTAAGTCTACTTAAGAAAGGGGCAGGCAATTCCGAAGTCGTGAACTCACTAAAATATTTATATTATGTTTATAGCGGCGTATATTAGGCTTATAATAACATTAAACTATATGAAACAAAGCGATAAAATTAATAAATTCGTGATATGCACAATGAGACGATCTAGCCATGTCCGACTGTCTGTGCGAGTATGTGTGTGTAAAATACAATACATATGGATGGCGCTCCATCACATTGGTGTCCAAAGCCATAAAAGGTCTTAAAAACAACAAAACTCCTGGCCACTATAAAATCTGCAATGCAACAATAAAAGTTCTGCCAGCAAATGCTCTTCTGTTTCTCATAACGCATTACAATGTAATCATATTTGCTGTCAAAGATTAAGGACATATTACCTGCCCCATTTTATTTGATGTGAATGGGCGTCAGTTTTTCGTAGATGTTATATGAGTCAAATACGATGACGTTGCTACACAAGTTCAAATACAAGAAAGTGAAGGCAAGTGCTGGTGAAGGCATTAGCTAAGATGTGGAACATTGAAGTCAATAATCCCAAATGTAGCAACGTATATTTTACAATAAAAAATAAGACTCCACACAAAACACACTCAACGGTAAAATCTTGCAACAATTACCCTAGGACTAGCAACGTTGCTTTAATCACCTTAGGCTCTATCTTAGATAAGTGATCCTCTTTGTTTTCTTTTACATTTAGGCAATATTTATGAACCATAAACTTTGGACATACAATGTATGTTATCGACGGAGAATACTTAATACACGAATCGTCTTCATCTATTTGCAATAACAACGTTACATTCGTTCGATCGAAATATATCACCAATGCAATCAAGAACTGCCTCATTAGAATGTTGAAGACATAATTTGAAGCTAAGAATTTCAAGGTCAAACAAGCCACGGAAGTTGCGGATGCGCTTATAATTAACACCGCAAAAAGTGTTTCATCAGCAATTGATTCCGTAATAGTTGTCGGCGAAGATGTGAATCTTCTTATTTTGACAGCTACCAAACATATACATTCTAAAGCCTGGAAAAGGAAACATTGTGCAAAAAACATACTTGGGAGATTGGGACTCGTTTGCTCAAGTTCACATTGTGAGAAAGGTTCACATTGTGGGAATGGCCGACAATGATTCTTGTTACAAGTGGTCCAAGCAACTCACACGTTCGTTAGGACACGTATCTCCTGGGTGGCTTCTGAACACCAGTTCAGAGGTGAGCTAACGTGAGAAGGCGAAGAAGTCCCCTCTCCTTTAATTAGGGGTTGGTGCGCTGGGCTTGGAACCCGCCACTTTAAAAAAACAAACCTCCAATGAACACGACTAAGAAGCCTCGGAAGGAACACTATGATGTCGACCCCCGCAAACCATATAAGGAACATGATTTAAGGATATGAACTTGGAATTTCCGCACAATTAATTGGGATGGTGCAAATATCCAGCTGGTTGATGTCCTTGAAAGATGCAAGGCTGACATCACCGCAATCCAAGAAAACCGATGGATAGGACAGGGTTGCTCTAAAAAAGCATCCTGTGACATCTTCTAAAGCTACCATGCGAGTAAGCACGAATTTTTAAGTGGTTTCGTGGTGAGTAGGAAACGACGTGACCTCGTCTCCAGGTTCACGCCTGTTGACGACCGTCTAGTTGCGGTACGCATCAAAGCTAAATATTTTTATATTAAACTGATTTGTGCGCACGCCCCGACGGAAGAGAAAGACGACGATGCTAAAGATGAGTTCTATGAGCGCTTGGAACGTCTGCTACGATATCAAAATCGTGCTTGGCGATTTCAACGACAATATTGGGAAGGAAGGAATCGTTGGCCCAACCGTCGTAAAATTTAGCCTTCACTACACTTCCTCCAATAATGGAGAGAGGATAATCGATTTCGCCGCAGGTCGGAACATGGTAGTTAGTAGTACCAGATTTCAACATCTTAACATCCACAAGGCTACATGGCTGAGTCCAGATCAAATAACACGCATCCAATTTGATCATGTTCTGATTGACGGAAGGCACGCATCGAGCGTGTTGGACGTGCGAACATTATGAGGTCCCAACATTGACTCGGACACAGCGTAGTGCACGCCGCACGTTCCAACATGCAATGAAAGCTAGACGTCGGAAAGCTGTAATCAGAACAGACCGCGCAGCCTTTTCAAACACACGCTCCCGACTGGTCCGGGAAACCTCTCCGTTTTCTCGAGATATATGTGAGCAGATATATGTGAACAGAGTGTCTACTGCAGAGAAGAAGGCTTCCTATCAGCGAACTCTGCAGTCGGGAGCAACGCGATATCGAGAGAAACGGAGAGAGCAGAAACGCTTTTTCAGAAGCAAGAAAAAGGTACAAGAAAGGCGGGAGTTTGAGGATGTTGAGATGTTACGTAACAGAAATGAAGCTCGCAAAAAAAATAATTAAGTAAAAGTATATAACAGCCGCAGATCATATTTTATCCTTGCATGCCTTTAGTGGCTATGATACAACATATGAAATTTTTAATAAAGGAAAAATATTTATGTGCTCTGAAAAAATCATAGTTCAAACGAGGGTTTCCAAGTATTTTAAAATCCAAACGTTGATTCAGAGGTCATTCATAAAGCTGGAGAATGCTTCTTTCTTGAATTGTATGGTTACAGCGATGTTAAAAGTAAGAAAAGCATGTCTTTAAACAACTATAGATACCAACAGAAGCAGCACCACAACAACATTCGTTTCGAACCAATGACCAGATTCAGCGGGTTCAGGTTCGGATGAAACAGAAACAAGAATGAGCTAATTCATATTATGACATTCAATGTCAGAAAGACTGTGGAAATAAAAATACTGGGTTAAAATGAAGATCTAGTAGTTGCATTGTGGATGATGCGGAGGAAATTTCGGTCTGTGACTATTCCATCGATACTATAGACGATGAACTTGCAACACCTGGCCCATCAATAACAGCAAAGCGAAGAAGATTGCGCTAAATCTAGCAATTGTGCGATGCATGTGAATTAGGCCTATTGAGTACACCACCCAGAAAAACACGCTGCTTACTCTACCTCAAGCAGCTGTGGAAATGAGTTTTTAATCAAAATTCACTTTGAAGTACAATTTACCGCGTTTGTACGCCATATTTTCATCGTAAAATAAATCAGAAAGGAGATATTGTCAAAAAACTGTTATTAGGCGCCATTTATCCAATATGCTGGCGCGAGCGGAAAAGTTACGAGTTTGTAAAGTTGAAATTGGGAAAGAGCACATCGAATCAATTTTCAAAACTCCCGGAACACTTTCCAGGTAAAACAACCAAATGATAATACTATAAGCTAGATGTTTTGATTAATTGTTAAATAATTAGAATTATTAAATAATTGTATTTAAACTCGGTGATTATAAATACTGATGCTAGGTAAACTATCTGCACTCCCCATCGACACCTAATGAGCATTGAGTGCATAAAAAGTACTAAAATCACTTTTATTATAGGCAATATAAACTTAATTGCTCATAGGTGGCTTGAATGAACTTGTGCTTTATACGTAGATAAATATGGTGGGGATCCCACTGGCTATTTTCAAGATTTTGGAATTAAAGCATTTCTTTTGACTGAGCTGACTTAAAATAAGATGTACAATATTTATTTGTCAAAATTATTACAATTCTGGATGTACGTTGATGTTTTTTTATTTAATGTTTGCATAGTATGCGATGCAATGAATATACTTGTACAAGTATTATTCTCTCACTCACTTGTTTGCATTGTTTTCCTGTCTTTTGTGTACTTAGCCTAAAGTCTAAACCAAATTTCAATCAGCTGTGCTGATGGAAATCAAGTAAAGTCACACGATACTCATATGGTTTCACCCTGCTGCTCTCTATCTCTCTGTTTATCTATACATCTATTTGGTTTATATCTAAATACGATACGTGCACATTCACTCCGACACCGGAGACCAATTGCTAACATTGTTATAGGGTTTTCAACTGTCAGCTCGAGCTCGACTGTAGCTTCTTTCTTGTGTTTTGTGATGAAATTGTTCACTATTCCGTTTGTCGGCACATGTCATCCGGATTGTTGAATAGGTGCAAAGTTGTGAGTGACTGTTATTAAATGCGCAGAAAGCGTGAGATCATTGAAGTCATTCGAAACTAGAACTTTGAAGGCACATGCGATTTTTTATTGTTTTCTACAGCGAAGTGCATCTCGTGCAGATGAAGAGATTTAATATGACATTTGCTATCAAATAAAACATTTAAAACCAGAAAAAAAATTAAATTCAGTAAAACCGAAGTTGAAATATTCTTCAAATTTGTCTTTGTCTCGCTACGCTGAATTTTAGTATTGATTCGCAAGTATTCTAAATAGTTGAGGTTTGTACGCCTGAACTCTTTTTACAGATATAAATGTACAATTTATGCAATACCAACTTAAAAATAATTTCAAAAGAAAGCGAGCAAATTCGACTTCACCAATGTTGAATAGAAAAATAGTGGCACTTGTCAATCAACCAACAACATCAAAACAAAACACGCAAATCGTGGAGATATGTGAAGACGATGGCAACAACAACACCAACTCAACTATAAGGGCTGATATTGAAGATCCAGCTAAAGAACCACCAATATTTCTATCTGACGTCCGTGATATTAACAGTATTTTAAAATATATTTCAGCCAAGATTAGTAAGCAAGAATGTAGCCATAAGTCACAAAGGGACGGATATGTCCGAGTTATAGTTAAGACAGTTGGCAATTATAGGAATCTTGTTAAAATCCTACGTGATGACAAATTTCATACCTTTCAACTTAAACAATTAGAGTAGTAATAAAAAATATGCATTCATACACCCCCTGTGAAGAAATAAAAAGTGAACTGGAGGTACTTGGCTTTAAGGTTAGAGGTGTAAAGACATAAG